>JPXE02000282.1:0-22713 GCA_000753965.2 Amaranthus hypochondriacus | reverse complement strand
AATCGTATTGTTTGTCAGTTTCGTGCATAACTGAAACAAATGTGCATGTTTCAGATGAGGAATACAGTATGGACAAGAACTCAAAACCAGAACCTGATTTTCAGAAAAACCTTAGCTTGACATCTGCACCAAAACAAGAGGAAGGAAGTAAGACAGCAGCTGAGTCTCTCCAAGGGTTGGAAATAGGTCCAAGATCATGCCATGATGACTCAAACCCTGAGAAAGACCCCAAGCCAACAGAAAACACAAAATGCCATTTCCTTCAAAACAAACAGGAAATCTGAGCAAGACCTCTGCACCAATTCCTAATGAGTGCATAAAGGAAGGATTGGAGACCATGGCTGGACTAAGGGGAGAGTCAAGCAACTATACCAACCAAAGAGAGGAGGAGAAGAGCCCAAATAAGCAAGAAAAGACCCTGAAAGACTACACTGCCACAGGAGACAGGACAAGTCAAGCACCTGCCAACCAGCTGACCTTGAGCAGGTCCTTGGGAGCTGACCTGGAACAACTAGGGCAAGACAAGGGTAATTCTGGTATCTTGGCACATGGACCTAAGAGCCAAAGACCCAGGACCTTACTGATAATGCTGGAGATTCACTAAAGCAGCCAGCCAAGGAAGCCTGTCAGACCGATTTTTCGTTTCAGAACACTTAGAATAAATTGTAGTCTTTTTGCTTCTGTTTGTATTTTAAAAGAAGCATGTGCTGGGCACGTGAGCCCTTGTGTGCTTAATACTTCTTAGCTGTTCATTAGAACATAAGCCTTCCCAAAGCCTATATATAGGAAGGCCCCCTACTTGTAAAAACAGATTATATACATTTTATCAAATTGAGGTAATTCAGGAATTTTTCTGTTTTTCTTTGAAGTTGTGTGTGTGCACATCTTCATCCTGATTCCAAGAATTGAGAGATTGTGGAGCAACTCTTAATCCTTGCAATCCCATTCAATTCAAGGGGAGGAAACCTTGGATTGGATCCCTGACTGAAACCTTGGGAGAAGGAACCAAGGTACACAGTCAGAAACACCACCTGAGAACCAAGAACCCAATTCTTGGTCTCATTCTGATCATCAGGGCACCTAAGATTAAGGGTGCAGCCTTACTGTGAGAATCAAAGTCAAATTGGAAGGGTGATTCAGTATCTCTGTAACATCCAGATCCCTTCTCTACCTTGGATTCGCATCAAATTGGTATCAGAGCCTTGTCACGAAGAGGGCAAGGATCTAACAGACACGGGTTTTCAAGAAGACCTGTTACCTGTTCTGTATTCAAGAAGTTGACACATTCAAGCCATTAAAGAGTATTTGCTGGCAGAAAACAACCATATCATTGCTGTCCTACAACAGGGAGTGACTCTTCTTGAAATTTACTTTTTGAATTTCTTCATATTTTTGTTTCTTTGAATTACAGCCCCAATTCACACACAATACCCTTATTTTTGTTTCCTGATTTCATTGCTGTGTATTTTTGCTTTTCTTGAAAATTTTGATTTCTGCATTTGTCCTTGATTTCTTTTGTCCTATCATGACATGGAGGATATGGGTGAAAGATTTATGGCCTTAGAGGAAGTAGTGCACAGACTTGCACAAAACTTTGACAATCTAGGGTTATTTCAGAACAATGATCCACCTAGACCCCTACCCAACCCTAGGAATCAAGAGGACAGGGCCTTGAGAGTAGACATACCAGACTTTGATGGCTTGTCACATAACCCTGAAGCCTACCTAGAATGGGAAGATAGACTAGAACAGTATTTTGAGTTCCAGGACACCCACCTGACAGGCAATACAAGATAGCCAAGGTGAAAATGACCAAGATAGCTTCTACCTGGTTAGAAGGTTTACAAAGACAAAGAGTGAGAGAAGGAAAGCCTAGGGTGAATACATGGCAGAAACTAAAAAAACACCTTAGGAGGAAGTATGTCCCTTCAATCTATAGGCAGCAACTCTATGTTCAGTTGAGTACACTTACTCAAGGCACAAAAACTGTACAAGAGTATATTCAAGAATGGGAAAGACTCACTGTTTTATGTAATGTGGATGTGAATGAGGAATTAAATGTGGGAAAATTCATTGCTGGATTTAGAGAAGAAATTAGGAGGAAATTGACCATCATACCTGACCTAACTATACACTCAGCAGGTGCTAGGGCACTTGAAGTGGAGAGGAATATCAGTAGCAAGAAGGCCACACCCATCCCCAGTTTCAACAGAAACAACAGAACCTATAACCCTAGGAACACTAACCCCTTGTCTACCCCCAAGAAGGCTACACCTAATGTGCCACAGAAGGAGAACAATTACAAACCCAGCGCACCTGCAAAGGACCCTAAGGATATCGTGTGTTTTAAGTGCAATGGCAGGGGACACTACAAGACAAATTGTCCTAACGCTAGGGCTTTCACCATGACTGAGTGGAATGAAATTAAAAAGGACTCTAGGGCTAAGGTGATTTTAGTCTTAAAAAATGGAAGAGAAGAGGAAGTCTGGCCAAATACCACTGAGACTGACCCTGATGGCACCTATACCATAGGGGAAGATGGGACTTTACAACCCCTACAGGAAGAAAACAGTGACCCTGAAGAAGAACCAGAACAACTTTTGCCTGAAGTTGAACACTACAGTTTCATTTTTAGGAGGAGTTTCCACTCAACCCCTAGGATAAAAAAATCAGACCAGAGGGAGAATATTTTCCAGACGAAATGCAAGGTTCAGGATCAGGTCTGTGATCTGATAATCGATGGGGGAGTGAATCAAATTGTGTAAGCCAAAGTTTAGTCACTCAACTAAACCTAAAAACCCAATCCCATCCCCATCCTTACAGAATGAAGTGGCTTGATGACAAAGCCAGTAGCACAGTAAACAAACAATGTTTGGTGACCTTGACCTTAGGAACATACACTGATCAGGTCCTATGTGATGTGTTGGAAATGAATGCCTGTCATCTGCTGCTGGGCAGACCTTGGCAATACGATAGGAGGACTACACATGATGGGTACAACAACACTTACACCTTGAAACATGAGGGGAAGAAGAAGGAATTGATACCACTGCCACCTCATAAGACCATCCCACCTAGAGAGGGTAAGCAGCCAATACACCTTATGACCAGAAAGGAGTGCAGTAGGGAATTCAGAGGGACAGGAGCAATGTATGTCTTATTCACCAAGGAAGTCAGCGAGCATAGTGCCATACCAGTTGAATTAAAACCCTTGTTAGACTAGTATACAGATGTCTTCCCAGAAGACCTACCACCAGGTCTACCCCCCATTAGGGGTATTGAACACCAAATAGACCTGATCCCAGGAGCTAGGCTACCCAACAGACCTGCATACAGAACAAACCCCTTTGAAACCAAAGAACTACAGAGGCAGGTTGAGGAACTTATGCAGAGAGGGTATGTGAGGGAGAGTTTAAGTCCTTGTGCTGTGCCTACATTGCTTGTGCCAAAGAAGGATGGCACATGGAGAATGTGCATAGACAGTAGGACTGTGAATAACATCACTGTGAAGTATAGGTTCCCTATACCAAGGATAGATGATCTCCTTGATGAGCTAGCAGGATCACAATGGTTTAGCAAAGTTGATTTGAGGAGTGGATATCATCAAATTAGGATGAAGGAAGGGGATGAATGGAAAACTGCATTCAAGACCAAGTATGGGCTGTATGAATGGCTTGTGATGCCCTTTGGCCTGACTGGAGCCCCTAGCACCTTCATGAGACTAATGAATGAGGTGTTGAGACCTTTCCTAGGGAAGTTTATAGTAGTGTACCTTGATGATATCCTCATTTACAGCAACGAATTGAATGAACACTTAGATCACCTAAAACAACTTTTTGAGGTTTTGAGAAAACAGAAACTGTATGGGAAGTTGGAGAAGTGTAGTTTCCTCTTACAAGAGGTGGGCTTCTTAGGATATATTGTAGGCAAAGAGGGAGTGAAGGTAGACCCTGACAAAGTCAAGGTTATACAGGATTGGCCTACACCTACTACCCTAACACAAGTCAGGTCTTTTCATGGCTTGGCATCATTTTATAGGAGGTTTGTAAAAAATTTTAGTTCTATCATGGCACCTGTCACAGAGTGCACAAAGAAAGGAAAATTTGAATGGACACCTGCTGCACAGAGAGCTTTTGAAACCCTTAAGGACATGATGTGCAAAGCCCCCATACTTAAGCTACCTGATTTCACAAAGCCATTTGAAGTTGGAGCAGTCTTGGTCCAGGAGGGAAGGCCAGTAGCCTTCTTCAGTGAGAAACTCAATAACAGCAGGCTCAACTACTCAACATATGACAAAGAGTTTTATGCAATAATTAGGGCACTTGAGCACTGGTCCCATTATTTGAGAATTAAGCCATTTGTTCTGCATACAGATCATGAATCCCTAAAGCACATTAACAATCAGCACAAACTCAATGGAAAACATGCTAGATGGGTAGAATTTATGCAGACCTTTGATTTTGTGGCTAGGTACAAGGTAGGAAAAACCAATGTTATAGCTGATGCCCTTAGCAGAAAGTACAACTTACTCAGTATAGTGAATGCCAAAATTTTGGGTTTTGAGATGATTAAAGACCACTACAAGGACTGTCCTGATTTTTCAAAATTATATGAGTCCTGCCAAAATCAGACCCAAGGCCTATTCAATCTGCAACAGGGGTTTTTATTCAAGGGGAATAAACTGTGCATTCCTAAGCTACCTCTTAGAACCCTATTAGTAAGGGAAGTGCATGAGGGGGGCTTAGCAGGGCATTTTGGCATACAGAAGACTCTAGATATGTTGGCAAAACACTTCTACTGGCCCAGGATGTTAGGCACAGTTGGGAAACATATTTTGAAATGTGAAACTTGCCTTAAGGCCAAGGTAACATTTCATAAAGGAGAGTACATACCCTTGCCAGTAGCCCTCACACTTGAGCATGGACTTCATGGTAGCCTTACCTAGGACCAGGAGAGGGAAAGATGCTGTCATGGTTGTAGTGGCTAGATTTTCCAAGATGTCACACTTCATAGCATGCACCAAAACAGATGATGCACAACATACAGCAACCCTATACTTTGCTAAAATAGTGAGGCTGCATGGTATTCCTAAATCCATAGTTTCTGACAGGGACAGCAAATTCATGAGTCATTTCTGGAAAACTTTGTGGAAATTGTTTAACACTAAACTCCTATTTAGTACTGCCTACCACCCACAAACAGATGGGCAGACTGAGGTCACTAACAGGACCTTAGGCACTCTATTAAGGGCATTAGTCAAGGAGAATATCAGAGAATGGGACATTAAATTGTGTCATGCTGAGTTTGCATACAACAGTAGCCCAAATCAGTCCACTAAACATTCCCCTTTTGAGTGTGTGTATGGAAAAAATCCCCTAATCCCTATGTCTCTGACTGATTTTTCTAATATTGACAGCATACATCCTGGAGCAGTAGCCAAAGTCTAAGAGATGGAACGCATACACCAGAAAGTGCATGCAAACATTGTGGAAGCAAACAGGAGATACAAGCTGAAAGCTGATCAGCACCTGAGGAACAGACAGAACATAAAGGCAGGAGATCTTGTGTGGATTCACATCAGGAAAGAAAGATTTCCCCACTTAAGGAAGAACAAGCTGATGAAAAAGGCAATTGGACCATTCCCAGTGCTGCAGCAATATGGCACCAATGCCTTCAAAATTGACCTACCTGAAGAATATAACATCTCCTCCACCTTCAACATTGGAGACCTCATTCTATACAAATCTGCTGAAGAATTAAGGACAATTCTCCCCCAGGAAGGAGGGGTTGAAACAAATGTGCATGTTTCAGATGAGGAATACAGTATGGACAAGAACTCAAAACCAGAACCTGATTTTCAGAAAAACCTTAGCTTGACATCTGCACCAAAACAAGAGGAAGGAAGTAAGATAGCAGCTGAGTCTCTCCAAGGGTTGGAAATAGGTCCAAGATCATGCCATGATGACTCAAACCCTGAGAAAGACCCCCAAGCCAACAGAAAACACAAAATGCCATTTCCTTCAAAACAAACAGGAAATCTGAGCAAGACCTCTGCACCAATTCCTAATGAGTGCATAAAGGAAGGATTGGAGACCATGGCTGGACTAAGGGGAGAGTCAAGCAACTATACCAACCAAAGAGAGGAGGTGAAAAGCCCAAATAAGCAAGAAAAGACCCTGAAAGACTACACTGCCACAGGAGACAGGACAAGTTAAGAACCTGCCAACCAGCTGACCTTGAGCAGGTCCTTGGGAGCTGACCTGGAACAACTAGGGCAAGACAAGGGTAATTCTGGTATCTTGGCACATGGACCTAAGAGCGAAGGACCCAGGACCTTACTGATAATGCTGGAGATTCACTAGAGCAGCCAGCCAAGGAAGCCTGTCAGACAGATTTTTCGTTTCAGAACACTTAGAATAAATTGTAGTCCTTTTGCTTCTGTTTTGTATTTTAAAAGAAGCATGTGCTGGGCTCGTGAGCCCTTGTGTGCTTAATACTTCTTAGCTGTTCATTAGAACATAAGCCTTCCCAAAGCCTATATATAGGAAGGCCCCCTACTTGTAAAAACAAATTATATACATTTTATCAAATTGAGGTAATTCAGGAATTTTTCTGTTTTTCTTTGAAGTTGTGTGTATGCACATCTTCATCGTGATTCCAAGAATTGAGAGATTGTGGAGCAACTCTTAATCCTTGCAATCCCATTCAATTCGAGGGGAGGAAACCTTGGATTGGATCCCTGACTGAAACCTTGGGAGAAGGAACCAAGGTACACAGTCAGAAACACCACCTGAGAACCAAGAACCCAATTCTTGGTCTCATTCTGATAATCAGGGCACCTAAGATTAAGGGTGCAGCCTTACTGTGAGAATCAAAGTCAAATTGGAAGGGTGATTCAGTATCTCTGCAACATCCAGATCCCTTCTCTACCTTGGATTCGCATCACAATACTATTTGGTATATATTATTGTGTTGAAGGGGTTAGAATCGAAAATAATTGTCATATGCTTGAAATTAAGTGTTAAGTTGCGTTTTTAGGTGTGTTGAACTGTTTTTGTCACTTTCGCGCGTAAAATAGTTTAAACTTGGTTTATTATGCACTAAACTTGGCACACAACACTATTTGGTATATATTATTGTGTTGAAGTAGTTAGAATCGAAAATAATTGTCATATGCTTGAAATTAAGTGTTAAGATGCGTTTTTAAGTGTTTTGAAAGATTTTTGTCACCTTCGTGCGTAAAATAGCTTAAACATGGTTTGTTATGCACGTAACTTGGCACACAACACTATTTAGTATATATAATTGTGTTGAAGTAGTTAGAATCAAAAATAATTGTCATATGCTTGAAATTAAGTGTTAAATTGCGTTTTTAAGTGTTTTGAAGGATTTTTGTCTCTTTCGCGCGTAAATTAGCTTAAACATGGTTTGTTATGCACGAAACATAGCACACAACACTATTTGGTATATATTATTGTGTTGAACTAGTTACAATCGAAAATAATTGTCATATGCTTGAAATTAAGTGTTAAGTTGCGTTTTTAAGTGTTTTGAAGGATTGTTTTTACTTTCGCGCGTAAAATAGTTTAAACTTGGTTTATTATGCACGAACTTGGCACACAACACTATTTGGTATATATTATTGTGTTGAGGGGGTTAGAATCGAGAATAATTGTCATATGCTTGAAATTAAGTGTTAAGTTGCGTTTTTAAGTGGTTTGAAGGATTTTTGTCACTTTCGCGGGTAAAATAGCTTAGACTTGGTTCTTAATGTACGAAACTTGGCACACAACACTATATGGTATATATTATTTTGTTGAAGTAATTAGAATCGAAAAAAATTGTCATATGCTTGAAATTAAGTGTTAAGTTGCGTTTTTAAGTGTTTTGAAGGATTTTTGTCACTTTCGCGCGTAAAATAGCTTAAACTTGGTTTGTTATGCACGAAAGCTGGCACACAAAAGTATTTGTTATATATTATTGTGTTGAAGGGGTTAGAATCGAAAATAATTGTCATATGCTTGAAATTAAGTGTTAAGTTGCATTTTTTAAAGGTTTTGAAGAAATTATGTCACTTTCGCGCGTAAAATAGCTTAACCTTGGTTTATTATGCACTAAACTTGGCACACAACACTATTTGGTATATATTATTGTGTTGAAGTAGTTAGAATCAAAAATAAATGTCATATGGTTGAAATTAAGTGTTAAGTTGCGTTTTTATGGGTTTTGAAGGATTTTTGTCACTTTCGCGCGTAAAATAGCTTAAACATGGTTTGTTATGCACGAAACATGGCACACAACACTATTTGGTATATATTATTGTGTTGAGGGGGTTAGAATCGAAAATAATTGTCATATGCTTGAAATTAAGTGTTAAGTTGCGTTTTTAAAGGTTTTGAAGAAATTATGTCACTTTCGCGCGTAAAATAGCTTAACCTTGGTTTATTATGCACTAAACTTGGCACACAACACCATTTGGTATATAAT
Source organism: Amaranthus hypochondriacus (assembly GCA_000753965.2). Taxonomy (NCBI): domain Eukaryota; kingdom Viridiplantae; phylum Streptophyta; class Magnoliopsida; order Caryophyllales; family Amaranthaceae; genus Amaranthus; species Amaranthus hypochondriacus. The sequence goes on along the minus strand of JPXE02000282.1, from coordinate 14,226 downwards.
ATTGTGTTGAAGTAGTTAGAATCGAAAATAACTGTCATATGCTTGAAATTAAGTGTTAAGTTGCGTTTTTATGGTTTTGAAGGATTTTTGTCACTTGCGCGCGTAAAATAGCTTAAACCTGGTTTGTTATGCATGAAACTTGGTACACAACACTATTTGGTATATACTATTGTGTTGAGGGGCTTAGAATTGAAAATGATTGTCATATGCTTGAAATTAAGTGTTAAGTTGCGTTTTTAAGTGTTTTGAAGGATTTTTGTCACTTTCGCGCGTAAAATAGCTTAGACTTGGTTCTTTATGCACGAAACTTGGCACACAACACTATATGGTATATATTATTTGGTTGAAGTAATTAGAATCGAAAAAAATTGTCATATGCTTGAAATTAAGTGTTAAGTTGCGTTTTTAAGTGTTTGAAGGGTTTTTGTGACTTTCGCGCGTAAAATAGCTTAAACTTGGTTTGTTATGCACGAAAATTGGCACACAATACTATTTGGTATATATTATTGTGTTGAAGGGGTTAGAATCGAAAATAATTGTCATATGCTTGAAATTAAGTGTTAAGTTGCGTTTTTAAAGGCTTTGAAGAAATTATGTCACTTTCGCGCGTAAAATAGCTTAACCTTGGTATGTTATGCACGAAACTTGGCACACAACACTATTTGGTATATATTATTGTGTTGAAGTAGTTAGAATCGAAAATAATTGTCATATGGTTGAAATTAAGTGTTAAGTTGCGTTTTTAAGGGTTTTAAAGGATTTTTCTCACTTTCGCGCGTAAAATAGCTTAAACTTGGTTTGTTATGCACGAAACTTGGCACACAACACTATTTGGTATATATAATTGTGTTGAAGTAGTTAGAATCAAAAATAATTGTCATATGCTTGAAATTAAGTGTTAAGTTGCGTTTTTAAGTGTTTTGAAGGATTTTTGTCACTTTCGCGCGTAAAATAGCTTAAACATGGTTTGTTATGCACGAAACATGGCACACAACACTATTTGGTATGTATTATTGTGTTGAAGTAGTTAGAATCGAAAATAATTGTCATATGCTTGAAATTAATTGTTAAGTTGCGTTTTTAAGTGTTTTGAAAGATTTTTGTCACCTTCGTGCGTAAAATAGCTTAAACATGGTTTGTTATGCACGTAACTTGGCACACAACACTATTTAGTATATATAATTGTGTTGAAGTAGTTAGAATCAAAAATAATTGTCATATGCTTGAAATTAAGTGTTAAGTTGCGTTTTTAAGTGTTTTGAAGGATTTTTGTCTCTTTCGCGCGTAAATTAGCTTAAACATGGTTTGTTATGCACGAAACATAGCACACAACACTATTTGGTATATATTATTGTGTTGAAGTAGTTACAATCGAAAATAATTGTCATATGCTTGAAATTAAGTGTTAAGTTGCGTTTTTAAGTGTTTTGAAGGATTGTTTTCACTTTCGCGCGTAAAATAGTTTAAACTTGGTTTATTATGCACGAAACTTGGCACACAACACTATTTGGTATATATTATTGTGTTGAGGGGGTTAGAATCGAGAATAATTGTCATATGCTTGAAATTAAGTGTTAAGTTGCGTTTTTAAGTGGTTTGAAGGATTTTTGTCACTTTCGCGGGTAAAATAGCTTAGACTTGGTTCTTAATGTACGAAACTTGGCACACAACACTATATGGTATATATTATTTTGTTGAAGTAATTAGAATCGAAAAAAATTGTCATATGCTTGAAATTAAGTGTTAAGTTGCGTTTTTAAGTGTTTTGAAGGATTTTTTGTCACTTTCGCGCGCGTAAAATAGCTTAAACTTGGTTTGTTATGCACGAAAGCTGGCACACAAAAGTATTTGTTATATATTATTGTGTTGAAGGGGTTAGAATCGAAAATAATTGTCATATGCTTGAAATTAAGTGTTAAGTTGCATTTTTTAAAGGTTTTGAAGAAATTATGTCACTTTCGCGCGTAAAATAGCTTAACCTTGGTTTATTATGCACTAAACTTGGCACACAATACTATTTGGTATATATTATTGTGTTGAAGTAGTTAGAATCAAAAATAAATGTCATATGGTTGAAATTAAGTGTTAAGTTGCGTTTTTATGGGTTTTGAAGGATTTTTGTCACTTTCGCGCGTAAAATAGCTTAAACATGGTTTGTTATGCACGAAACATGGCACACAACACTATTTGGTATATATTATTGTGTTGAGGGGGTTAGAATCGAAAATAATTGTCATATGCTTGAAATTAAGTGTTAAGTTGCGTTTTTAAAGGTTTTGAAGAAATTATGTCACTTTCGCGCGTAAAATAGCTTAACCTTGGTTTATTATGCACTAAACTTGGCACACAACACTATTTGGTATATAATATTGTGTTGAAGTAGTTAGAATCGAAAATAACTGTCATATGCTTGAAATTAAGTGTTAAGTTGCGTTTTTATGGGTTTTGAAGGATTTTTGTCACTTGCGCGCGTAAAATAGCTTAAACCTGGTTTGTTATGCATGAAACTTGGTACACAACACTATTTGGTATATATTATTGTGTTGAGGGGCTTAGAATCGAAAATGATTGTCATATGCTTGAAATTAAGTGTTAAGTTGCGTTTTTAAGTGTTTTGAAGGATTTTTGTCACTTTCGCGCGTAAAATAGCTTAGACTTGGTTCTTTATGCACGAAACTTGGCACACAACACTATATGGTATATATTATTTGGTTGAAGTAATTAGAATCGAAAAAAATTGTCATATGCTTGAAATTAAGTGTTAAGTTGCGTTTTTAAGTGTTTGAAGGGTTTTTGTGACTTTCGCGCGTAAAATAGCTTAAACTTGGTTTGTTATGCACGAAACTTGGCACACAATACTATTTGGTATATATTATTGTGTTGAAGGGGTTAGAATCGAAAATAATTGTCATATGCTTGAAATTAAGTGTTAAGTTGCGTTTTTAAAGGTTTTGAAGAAATTATGTCACTTTCGCGCGTAAAATAGCTTAACCTTGGTATGTTATGCACGAAACTTGGCACACAACACTATTTGGTATATATTATTGTGTTGAAGTAGTTAGAATCGAAAATAATTGTCATATGGTTGAAATTAAGTGTTAAGTTGCGTTTTTAAGGGTTTTAAAGGATTTTTCTCACTTTCGCGCGTAAAATAGCTTAAACTTGGTTTGTTATGCACGAAACTTGGCACACAACACTATTTGGTATATATATTGTGTTGAAGTAGTTAGAATCAAAAATAATTGTCATATGCTTGAAATTAAGTGTTAAGTTGCGTTTTTAAGTGTTTTGAAGGATTTTTGTCACTTTCGCGCGTAAAATAGCTTAAGCATGGTTTGTTATGCACGAAACATGGCACACAACACTATTTGGTATGTATTATTGTGTTGAAGTAGTTAGAATCGAAAATAATTGTCATATGCTTGAAATTAATTGTTAAGTTGCGTTTTTAAGGGTTTTGAAGGATTCTTTTCACTTTCGCGCGTAAAATAGCTTAAACTTGGTTTATTATTCACGAAACTTGGCACACAACACTATTTGGTATATATTATTGTGTTGAAGTAGTTAGAATCGAAAATAGTTATCGTATGCTTGAAATTAAGTGTTAAGTTGCGTTTTTAAGGGTTTTGAAGGATTTTTGTCACTTTCGCGCGTAAAATTGCTTAAACATGGTTTATTATGCACGAAACTTGGCACACAACACGATTTGGTATATATTATTGTGTTGAACTAGTTAGAATCGAAAATAATTGTCATATGCTTCAAATTAAGTATAAAGTTGCGTTTTTAAGTGTTTTGAAGGATTTTTCTCACTTTCGCGCGTAAAATAGCTTAAACTTGGTTTGTTATGCACGAAACTTGGTACACAACACTATTTGGTATATATTATTGTGTTGAGGGGGTTAGTGATATAGATCAAACCAGCCCAATATTAACTATTCCAAAGATCAACTTGTTCAACATTTGGGTATGGTTCTCTATAAGCTATAAGCTAATTTTTAGATTATTCGAGGTTCACAAAAAATACTAATCTCTGACTCGTTCTTTAGTTTAATTTAAATTAAGTTGTGTCATGAGTCAAGTATTTTCTAATTCAGTCTTTTCTTTATTATTTTAATTTCATAGTCATAAATTAAGTCTTCTTTAGATTGAGTCGTTTTATTATTTAAGTCTTTTATTTTATTTTGAGTATTTGAGTCTTTTATGTATTTTTTGTTTTTGCAATAATTCATGTCTTAGAGATGATTAAGCCAGGTTTAGGATCAAGCTTAATCATGTCTCATGTTTAGTTAGTTGAGTTGTAATTTTTTTTCGTTTGTCGAGTCTTTAAATATAAAATCGCTCAAATGGTTGGAAAAATTACAAAGCTTGTGAAGCACGAAACGAAGCCAAAGACAATCAGATATAATCTCATGGAAAAAATATTCAAGGATACATGGAGAATATTGAGTGGAACAAATTGCAAGATTACAAATCAAATTCTTGTTTCCAATATTCAGAATTGGAGCCGTTGGGAGCAGCTCATATCAGCGTATTTATTGAGGCAATTTGGCATGAATATTATATTGGATATTTCATGTAGATCTCATCTACAAATCAGCCACAAATTATCCCTTGATGATTGAAGAAAATAATTGCACAATATTCCTTATTCTAGCCGTTAGAAAGGAGTAGAGATGCTGAATTATTTTTGCAATATTGTAATATTTGTTTTTCTTAGCTTAGTTGCTGATTTCTCCTAGTATAAATAGGCTTGCTTTATTCTTGTATGACAACCAACTCTTGAAATAATATTAAACCTTTGAGCAATTGTTTGTTCTTGTCTTTGCAAATTACTTTAACTTGGATTAGTTTAAGTATTTTGATGTTCCTATGCTTTTCATTCTTTTGGCTAAAGATTGAATGTGTTCTTAGGAGCCCTTAGTTTTAATTCGTGGTGTATCTGTATCGAATTAAACCTTTGGTTCAGCCGTTCTTAGTTGATTAATTCAACATATCCGTTTTAATTTTTCTTGTTACAAAACCCACAAAAATCACAAAAACAAATTCATTGAAACCGAAACAGCAAGTAAACGTGTGCATATAGTTTGGTTATTGTTCGAGACGTAGCCAACCTATATCATCTTGGTACCAGAGCCACGGCTACGCTCCTAGCCTATATCATTTTTCGGTGTATTCATAGCCCCAAAGATTCATTCAGCCGAGCCTAAAAGTCCACAAACGAAAACAAGAATTCTTCACGTTGGCAGTTTCTGTCCCAAACTTCGACAGGCCATAACTTGCTCGTCCGATATCCAAATTACAAAATTCTTATTTTCATTTTGGGTATTTTTTCGAGATCTATCTTCTTGTAAATTTTCACAATTTTATGATTTTATTTGCTATTAAACTGGGCAGTTTTTTCGAAAGTATGCAAACTTGATTGTTTTTGATAATATGGCTTAACGTGAGAAAATTTTCTCCACAAGATGCACCATTAAACAAAAAGTGTGTTCTTTAATTATCGATGAAGGAACGTGGACAAACATTGCATCCCAAACCCTTGTTTCCAAACTACAACTTCAAACCATACCTCATCCACTACCCCACACTATCAAATACCGTACCCAATGTCTACTAGTATCACAAGTAGTTCTACTCCATTTCTCAATTGGTAAAAGTTATCAAGAAGAAATATGGTGTGAAGTTTTGCCTATTGATACTTGTCATGTTCTATTGGGACGTTCCTGGATGCTTACTCGAGAGGTAATACATAATGGTTACAATAACAGTTATTCCTTCATCAAATACCGCAAACGCATCACCCTCATGCCCTTTACAACCTCCTCCACACCCCCACAAAATTTCACAATGGAAACACCATCACCTATTCTCCCTTCACCCAATAAACCTAAACATCCTAAACTTGAGCCTCAAGAAGTTAACAATTTGGTTGATAAAGAAACGGTTCAGAAATGTGCACCTCAACCTTTGCTTACTCCAATCATACAACAAATTGAAGAGAAATGCACAAAAGATATTAACAAAGGCAAACAATGTTCTTTATGCGTACTTGATTATGTGGGCAAAATTCATTCCCAAGTACAAAGTTTGAGGACAAACTTTTCAAAAGAAAAGCAGAATGATATAGATCAACCCAGCCCAATATTAAATATTCAAAGATCAACTTGTTCAACATTTGGGTATGGTTCTCTTTAAGCTATAAGCTAATTTTTAGATTATTCGAGGTTCAAAAAAAATACTAATCTTTGACTCGTTCTTTAGTTTAATTTAAATTAAGTTGTGTCATGAGTCAAGTATTTTCTAATTCAGTCGTTTCTTTATTATTTTAATTTCATAGTCATAAATTAAGTCTTCTTTAGATTGAGTCGTTTTATTATTTAAGTCTTTTATTTTATTTCGAGTATTTGAGTCTTTTATGTATTTTTTGTTTTTGCAATAATTCATGTCTTAGAGATGATTAAGCCAGGTTTAGGATCAAGCTTAATCATGTCTCACGTTTAGTTAGTTGAGTTGTAATTTTTATTTTTCGTTTGTCGAGTCTTTAAATATAAAATCGCACAAATGGTTGGAAAAATTACAAAGCTTGTGAAGCACGAAACGAAGCCAAAGACAATCAGATATAATCTCATGGAAAAAATATTCAAGGATACATGGAGAATATTGAGTGGAACAAATTGCAAGATTACAAATCAAAACAAATTCTTGTTTCCAATATTCAGAATTGGAGCCGTTGGGAGCATCTCATATCAGCGTATTTATTGAGCAATTTGGCATGAATATTATATTGGATATTTCATGTAGATCTCATCTACAAATCAGCCACAAATTATCCCTTGATGATTGAAGAAAATAATTGCACAATATTCCTTATTCTAGCCGTTAGAAAGGAGTAGAGATGCTGAATTATTTTTGCAATGTTGTAATATTTGTTTTTCTTAGCTTAGTTGCTGATTTCTCCTAGTATAAATAGGCTTGCTTTATTCTTGTATGACAACCAACTCTTGAAATAATATTAAACCTTTGAGCAATTGTTTGTTCTTGTCTTTGCAAATTACTTTAACTTGGATTAGTTTAAGTATTTTGATGTTCCTATGCTTTTCATTCTTTTGGCTAAAGATTGAATGTGTTCTTAGGAGCCCTTAGTTTTAATTCGTGGTGTATCTGTATCGAATTAAAACCTTTGGTTCAGCCGTTCTTAGTTGATTAATTCAACATATCCGTTTTAATTTTTCTTGTTACAAAACCCACAAAAATCACAAAAACAAATTCATTGAAACCGAAACAGCAAGTAAACGTGTGCATATAGTTTGGTTATTGTTCGAGACGTAGCCAACCTATATCATCTTGGTACCAGAGCCACGGCTATGCTCCTAGCCTATATCATTTTTCGGTGTATTCATAGCCCCCAAAGATTCATTCAGCCGAGCCTAAAAGTCCACAAACGAAAACAAGAATTCTTCACGTTGGCAGTTTCTGTCCCAAACTTCGACAGGCCATAACTTGCTCGTCCGATATCCAAATTACAAAATTCTTATTTTCATTTTGGGTATTTTTTCGAGATCTATCTTCTTGTAAATTTTCACAATTTTATGATTTTATTTGCTATTAAACTGGGCAGTTTTTTCGAAAGTATGCAAACTTGATTGTTTTTGATAATATGGCTCAACGTGAGAAAATTTTCTCCACAAGATGCACCATTAAACAAAAAGTGTGTTCTTTAATTATCGATGAAGGAACGTGGACAAACATTGCATCCCAAACCCTTGTTTCCAAACTACAACTTCAAACCATACCTCATCCACTACCCCACACTATCAAATACCGTAACCAATGTCTACTAGTATCACAAGTAGTTCTACTCCATTTCTCAATTGGTAAAAGTTATCAAGAAGAAATATGGTGTGAAGTTTTGCCTATTGATACTTGTCATGTTCTATTGGGACGTTCCTGGATGCTTACTCGAGAGGTAATACATAATGGTTACAATAACAGTTATTCCTTCATCAAATACCGCAAACGCATCACCCTCATGCCCTTTACAACCTCCTCCACACCCCCCACAAAATTTCACAATGGAAACACCATCACCTATTCTCCCTTCACCCAATAAACCTAAACATCCTAAACTTGAGCCTCAAGAAGTTAACAATTTGGTTGATAAAGAAACGGTTCAGAAATGTGCACCTCAACCTTTGCTTACTCCAATCATACAACAAATTGAAGAGAAATGCACAAAAGATATTAACAAAGGCAAACAATGTTCTTTATGCGTACTTGATTATGTGGGCAAAATTCATTCCCAAGTACAAAGTTTGAGGACAAACTTTTCAAAAGAAAAGCAGAATGATATAGATCAACCCAGCCCAATATTAAATATTCCAAAGATCAACTTGTTCAACATTTGGGTATGGTGCTCTTTAAGCTATAAGCTAATTTTTAGATTATTCGAGGTTCAAAAAAAATACTAATCTTTGACTCGTTCTTTAGTTTAATTTAAATTAAGTTGTGTCATGAGTGAAGTATTTTCTAATTCAGTCGTTTCTTTATTATTTTAATTTCATAGTCATAAATTAAGTCTTCTTTAGATTGAGTCGTTTTATTATTTAAGTCTTTTATTTTATTTCGAGTATTTGAGTCTTTTATGTATTTTTTGTTTTTGCAATAATTCATGTCTTAGAGATGATTAAGCCAGGTTTAGGATCAAGCTTAATCATGTCTCATGTTTAGTTAGTTGAGTTGTAATTTTTATTTTTCGTTTGTCGAGTCTTTAAATATAAAATCGCACAAATGGTTGGAAAAATTACGAAGCTTGTGAAGCACGAATCGAAGCCAAAGACAATCAGCTATAATCTCATGGAAACAATATTCAAGGATACATGGAGAATATTGAGTGGAACAAATTGCAAGATAACAAATCAAAACAAATTCTTGTTTCCAATATTCAGAATTGGAGCCGTTGGGAGCATCTCATATCAGCCTATTTATTGAGCAATTTGGCATGAATATTATATTGGATATTTCATGAAGATCTCAACTACAAATCAGCCACAAATTATCCCTTGATGATTGAAGAAAATAATTGCACAATATTCCTTATTCTAGCCGTTAGAAAGGAGTAGAGATGCTGAATTATTTTTGCAATGTTGTAATATTTGTTTTTCTTAGCTTAGTTGCTGATTTCTCCTAGTATAAATAGGCTTGCTTTATTCTTGTATGACAACCAACTCTTGAAATAATATTAAACCTTTGAGCAATTGTTTGTTCTTGTCTTTGCAAATTACTTTAACTTGGATTAGTTTAAGTATTTTGAAGTTCCTATGCTTTTCATTCTTTTGGCTAAAGATTGAATGTGTTCTTAGGAACCCTTCGTTTTAATTCGTGGTGTATCAGTATCGAATTAAACCTTTGGTTCAGCCGTTCTTAGTTGATTAATTCAACATATCCCTTTTAATTTTTCTTGTTATAAAAACTCACAAAAACACAAAAACAATACAAAATTATTTTAGTTTAATTTCAAACAGCAACTTATAGAACGTGTGCTTATAGCTGGTTGTGTTTAAAGACATAGCCAATCTATATACGTTAGAATCGAGAATAATTGTCATATGCTTGAAATTAAGTGTTAAGTTGCGTTTTTAAGAGTTTTGAAGGATTTTTGTCACTTTCGCGAGTAAAATAGCTTAGACTTGGTTCTTAATATACGAAACTTGGCACACAACACTATATGGTATATATTATTTTGTTGAAGTAATTAGAATCGAAAAAAATTGTCATATGCTTGAAATTAAGTGTTAAGTTGCGTTTTTAAGTGTTTTGAAGGATTTTTGTCACTTTCGCGCGTAAAATAGCTTAAACATGGTTTGTTATGCACGAAACATGGCACACAACACTATTTGGTATATATTATTGTGTTGAGGGGGTTAGAATCGAAAATAATTGTCATATGCTTGAAATTAAGTGTTAAGTTGCGTTTTTTAAGGTTTTCAAGAAATTATGTCACTTTTGCGCGTCAAATAGCTTAACCTTCGTTTATTATGCACTAAACTTGGCACACAACACTATTTGGTATATATTATTGTGTTGAAGTAGTTAGAATCAAAAATAACTGTCATATGCTTGAAATTAAGTGTTAAGTTGCATTTTTATGGGTTTTGAAGAATTTTTGTCACTTTCGCGCGTAAAATAGATTAAACCTGGTTTGCTATGCACGAAACTTGGCACACAAAACTATTTGGTATATATTATTGAGTTGAAGTAGTTACAATCGAAAATAACTGTAATATGCTTGAAATTAAGTGTTAAGTTGCGTGTTGTTTATGGGTTTGAAGGATTTTTGTCACTTTCGCGCGTAAAATAGCTTAAACTTGGTTTGTTATGCACGAAAATTGGAACACAACACTATTTGGTATATATTATTGTGTTGAAGTAGTTAGAATCCAAAATAATTGTCATATGCTTGAAATTAAAGTGTTAAGTTTGCGTTTTTTAAGTGTTTGAAGATTTTTGTCACTTTCGCGCGTAAATTAGCTTAAACATGGTTGGTTATGCACGAAACATGGCACACAACACTATTTGGTATATATTATTGTGTTGAAGTAGTTAGAATCGAAAATAATTGTCATATGCTTGAAATTAAGTGTTAAGTTGCGTTTTTAAGGGTTTTGAAGGATTGTTTTCACTTTTGCGCGTAAAATAGCGTAAACTTGTTTTATTATGCACGAAACTTGGCATACAACACTATTTGGTATATATTATTGTGTTGAAGTAGTTAGAATCGAAAATACTTTTCATATGCATGAAATTAAGTGTTAAGTTGCGTTTTAAGTGTTTTGAAGTGGGTTTTTGTCACTTTCGCGCGTAAAATAGCTTAAACATGGTTTGTTATGCATGAAACTTGGCACACAATACTATTTGGTATATATTATTGTGTCGAAGGTGTTAGAATCGAAAATAATTTTCATATGCTTGAAACTAAGTGTTAAGTTGAGTTTTTAAGTGTTGTGTAGGATTTTTGTCACTTTCGCGCGTAAAATAGCTTAAACTTGTTTGTTATGCACGAAACTTGACACACAACACTATTTGGTATATATTATTTTGTTGAAGTACTTAGAATCGAAAATAATTATCATATGCATGAAATTAAGTGTTAAGTTGCGTTTTTAAGGGTTTTTAAGAATTTTTGTCACTTTCGCGGGTAAAATAGCTTAAACCTGGTTTGTTATCCATGAAACTTGGTACACAACACTATTTGGTATATATTATTGTGTTGAGGGGGTTAGAATCAAAAATAATTTTCATATGCTTGAAATTAAGTGTTAAGTTTCGTTTTTAAGTGGTTTGAAGAATTTTTGTCACTTTCGCGCGTAAAATAGCTTACACTTGGTTTGTTATACACGAAACTTGGCACACAACACTATTTGGTATATATTATTGTGTTGAAGTAATTAGAATCGAAAAAAATTGTCATATACTTGAAATTAAGTGTTAAGTTGCGTTTTTAAGTGTTTGAAGGGTTTTTGTCACTTTCGCGCGTAAAATAGCTTAAACTTAGTTTGTTATGCACGAAACTTGGCACACAACACTATTTGGTATATATTATTGTGTTGAAGTAGTTAGAATCGAAAATAATTATCATATGCTTGAAATTAAGTGTTAAGTTGCATTTTTAAGGGTTTTAAAGGATTTTTCTCACTTTCACGCGTAAAATAGCTTAAAATTGGTTTATTATGCACGAAACATGGCACACAACACTATTTGGTATATATTATTGTGTTGAAGTAGTTAGAATCGAAAATAATTGTCATATGCTTGAAATTAAGTGTTAAGTTGCGTTTTTATGGGTTTTGAAGGATTGTTTTCACTTTCGCGCGTAAAATAGCTTAAACTTGGTTTGTTATGCACGAAACTTGGCACACAACACTATTTGGTATATATTATTGTATTGAAGTAGTTAGAATTGAAAATAATTGTCATATGCTTGAAATTAAGTGTTAAGTTGCGTTTTTAAGTGTTTTGAAGGATTTTTGTCACTTTCGCGCGTAAAATAGCTTAAACCTGGTTTTGGTTATGCACAAAACATAGTACAGAACACTATTTGGTATATATTATTGTGTTGAGGGGGTGAGAATCAAAAATAATTGTCATATGCTTGAAATTAAGTGTTAAGTTGCGTTTTTAAGTGTTTTGAAGGATTTTTGTCACTTTCGCGCGTAAAATAGCTTAGACTTGGTTTGTTATGCACGAAACTTGGCACACAACACTATTTGGTATATATTATTGTGTTGAAGAAATTAGAATCGAAAAAAATTGTCATATACTTGAAATTAAGTGTTAAGTTGCGTTTTTAAGTGTTTGAAGGGTTTTTGTCACTTTCGCGCGTAAAATAGCTTAAACTTGGTTTGTTATGCACGAAAGTTGACACACAACACTATTTGGTATATATTATTGTGTTGAAGTAGTAAGAATCGAAAATAATTGTCATATGCTTGAAACTAAGTGTTACGTTGCGTTTTTAAGGTTTTTGAAGGATTTTTCTCACTTTCACGCGTAAAATAGCTTAAACTTGGTTCTTTATGCACGAAACTTGGCACACAACACTATATCGTATATATTATTTTCTTGAAGTAATTAGTATCGAAAAAAATTGTCATATGCTTGAAATTAAGTGTTAAGTTGCGTTTTTAAGTGTTTGAAGGGTGTTTGTGACTTTCGCGCGTAAAATAGCTTAAACTTGGTTTGTTATGCACGAAACTAGGCACACAATACTATTTGGTACATATTATTGTGTTGAAGGGGTTAGAATCGAATATAATTGACATATGCTTGATATTAAGTGTTAAGTTGCGTTTTTAAGGGTTTTTAAGAATTTTTGTCACTTTCGCGGGTAAAATAGCTTAAACCTGGTTTGTTATCCATGAAACTTGGTACACAACACTATTTGGTATATATTATTGTGTTAAGGGGGTTAGAATCAAAAATAATTTTCATATGCTTGAAATTAAGTGTTAAGTTGCGTTTTTAAGTGTTTGAAGGGTTTTTGTCACTTTCGCGCGTAAAATAGCTTAAACTTAGTTTGTTATGCACGAAACTTGGCACACAACACTATTTGGTATATATTATTGTGTTGAAGTAGTTAGAATCGAAAATAATTATCATATGCTTGAAATTAAGTGTTAAGTTGCATTTTTAAGGGTTTTAAAGGATTTTTCTCACTTTCACGCGTAAAATAGCTTAAAATTGGTTTATTATGCACGAAACATGGCACACAACACTATTTGGTATATATTATTGTGTTGAAGTAGTTAGAATCGAAAATAATTGTCATATGCTTGAAATTAAGTGTTAAGTTACGTTTTTATGGGTTTTGAAGGATTGTTTTCACTTTCGCGCGTAAAATAGCTTAAACTTGGTTTGTTATGCACGAAACTTGGCACACAACACTATTTGGTATATATTATTGTATTGAAGTAGTTAGAATTGAAAATAATTGTCATATGCTTGAAATTAAGTGTTAAGTTGCGTTTTTAAAGGTTTTGAAGAGATTTTGTCACTTTCGCGCGTAAAATAGCTTAAACCTGGTTTTGGTTATGCACAAAACTTAGTACAGAACACTATTTGGTATATATTATTGTGTTGAGGGGGTGAGAATCAAAAATAATTGTCATATGCTTGAAATTAAGTGTTAAGTTGCGTTTTTAAGTGTTTTGAAGGATTTTTGTCACTTTCGCGCGTAAAATAGCTTAGACTTGGTTTGTTATGCACGAAACTTGGCACACAACACTATTTGGTATATATTATTGTGTTGAAGAAATTAGAATCGAAAAAAATTGTCATATACTTGAAATTAAGTGTTAAGTTGCGTTTTTAAGTGTTTGAAGGGTTTTTGTCACTTTCGCCCGCGTAAAATAGCTTAAACTTGGTTTGTTATGCACGAAAGTTGACACACAAACACTATTTGGTATATATTATTGTGTTGAAGTAGTAAGAATCGAAAATAATTGTCATATGCTTGAAACTAAGTGTTACGTTGCGTTTTTAAGGTTTTTGAAGGATTTTTCTCACTTTCACGCGTAAAATAGCTTAAACTTGGTTCTTTATGCACGAAACTTGGCACACAACACTATATCGTATATATTATTTTCTTGAAGTAATTTTAGTCTTCGAAAAAAATTGTCATATGCTTGAAATTAAGTGTTAAGTGGCGTTTTTAAGTGTTTGAAGGGT
>JPXE02000281.1:11096-23230 GCA_000753965.2 Amaranthus hypochondriacus | reverse complement strand
ACCTCAAAACATGGAAACTCGTATTCTCATAATTGGTATGATTTTGGGCTATTTAACACATCTATAAGCCGTGTTTCAAGTTGAGATCGCCTCATACAATAGTTTGTGTCGATTCATTTATACTACGTAAATTATTTATTTTATAGGCATTTAAGATTATATGCATTTACGTTAAGATTGAGGAATGAAATGTGTCTTTTCCTCATTTATTTATCTATTTTTGTCAATTAATATGAGTCATTGTATCACTAAAATGTAAGTACTTGTGGTCATATGAAACAAATGTGTGTACTTGTGGTCATATGAAACAATTAATATGAGTAAAGTGCTGGGTATTTTATTTTCAAAGAGATTGCTTGATTATTACTTGTGAAAACGCCAGATTACATTGATATTCAACTTTTGATTGCCCTGTTTTTCAAGGACCATAAAATATGAAAACGTAGGGAATATATAATGCCAAATTGAGAATTATATTGAATCGATAGATTTGCATAGTGAGATCGTAAGAATTTACATATGTATAATAAAATGATGACGATGATTATGAAATATCCTATAGAAAGTTAGAGGAATTATAAATCACAGCACAAGTTTTGTATAATTGGTATATATAAAATTTTGATTTTTAAATAATGGTGTAATTATATACATTATCTTTATAGTGCTTAAACTTTTCATTAAAATATTACAATTCACATAATATTATAATCGACATAATAATATAATTTACAATTTCTATATATATAAAAATCTATATCATTTAATTTGTTTGGATTTGACCATAGGAATTTCCATGTTTGTATGTAGAAGAATATTTTTAGATTAAATATTTTATTAAATTTACTTTGCATATGACTTTAGTTGGTCAAGTTAGTGGTCTAGCTTGTTGCATTTGTGTATGAAGTTTCATGTGGAATTGATTTAGTTTTCTACTCCCCTTCATTTGGATCGGTTAATTTTGTAGCTTCTATCATTCTTTAAACACTTAATACGAAATGCTTATAAAATAAAATGTAGCCATTGGTGAATGATAAGTGCAATTATTTTCACTTATTTATATCATTTTATACTCCTTAATGATGGTCGTTGTTAGTAATTTCGTGCTTATTTTGAAGATTTAAGCTACTTTACTCGTTTTGATTATTCAAGTTGATTTTGAGTGGTTTTGATTGTTTTAAGCATGATTCTTATGTTTTTAATGATGATGAGGTTACACTAAGGAAGATTCTAGCTTGGGTGAAGATGTTGTACAATGAAAATAAGCAAAAGAGTAGAAAATTGCTTAAAAGGCAAAATTATTGAGGTGAAATTTGATACATGCTCACTCTTTTGGCTCTAACTATTGATAAAAAATCAAATTGACACACGGTTTGCGGAATTGGAAAATATACTTCAAGAGCTTTCCAACGGTATATTATACATTCGATTCAGACAACCGAGCAAGAAATGACGACCGTTTGAAGTTTGCTGAAGCTGTCAGCCAAAAACGCCGACTCGGCTTCCTTGGCGTGGAAGTGGCCGCCCAGTCGGCTGCTGCTTCTGTTTTTTCCGTGCAATCTTTTTCAATTACTTTAATTTTGTATTATTTTCTTTTATCTTTATTTTAATTAACCTCTTAGGGTATATTTAGTGGGTTAATAAGAGAGAATTAAGTGTAATCTTCTTGGGAGGAGCACAAGGAGGGAGACTAAAACCCTCATCTCCTTCTTCTTCCTTCATCTTTCTCCATTGAACACCATTTTTATTTCTTGTAAGCTTTTAATTTCTTGTGTTTAATTTCTTTTTTTTAGTAGTTTAATCTTTCTTTATCAATTTTGTATTAGTTTAATCTTTCTTTGTTAAACTTTAATTATTTTCTTAGATGTCATTCATTAAAAGTAGAGGTGTTCAAAACAGACCGATGATCCGATAGACATCCGAATTTATAACCGAACCTGATTTGACCCGACTTAAAAATGGATCTACAATTATGTAAAATCAATGTGAACACAAAACATGATTTTGAACGGACCCGAAATCAACCCGATGACCCGAATGAGCACCTCTAATTAAAAGTAGTATTGTTCTTCATATTTTTTTGGCTCTTGGATCTTTAATTGTTTGTCTCATAATTTAATTATTGTTTTTCTTGCAAATTTAATTATTATCATCTTTTATCATGCTTAGTTTCATTTAAGGGTTTTATTTATTGTTTTTATCATGATTAGTGAGTAGATCCATTTTCTAAACGTTAGGGTTTTGAACCTATTAGTTGAGTATGATTTGATTTTTGGATATGTCTATGAAACTAATGATTGAAGTGGTTAGATTGTGTAATTAACCCTAAATTAAATATGCTTTGTCGGACTAGTCAATGGAACTAGCGTGTTAGATTGGGATCGACTTTGCTTTAGGGTAAATTTTAGATAAATTCTTATTAATCCGTTCAATAAAAGTAGCGTGTGAGAATCGAATTAATAGGTTCTAAATCTAATAGTTAATCAACAGAGCGAGAGTTTGAGATTAACAAGATCATGTTTAACCACAAATTTAATCCGACTTTTCATAGACACTAATGAGAATTAAATCATATAAGACTTTAGGGATTCCCGACACCCTAGAGGCTTTCATCATATAGCTTAATCCCATATTTCTTATTGCATTTTTAGCTTGTTAGATTACAACCAAAGACATTTTTCTCTTCAAGCAATATTTTCAGTAGAGGTCAGCAAGTTTCTTATCCTAGCTTCATGTGTTCGACCCGTGAATACACGTACACCGTGCACTTGCGGTTATAAAAAATTTGCTAATCAGTGAACCACATCCAATCATTTGTGTTGTTAATTATTTTACTTTGCATTTTTCTTACATGCTAATTCTCTTGTTCATATTTAATACCTTTTAGCCACAATATTCGACACAAAGTTACCTTTCTCCTAGCTTTAGCTACTTTATCATATTAATAATATATAAAATAAAGAAAAAAGAAATAAAAAAAATTAATAGGACATTTAGGAAAGGAAAAAACAACTTATATTAAAGTAGTACAACATGCAGTAAGAAAAACAACACACAAACATTCACTCAAGTTATGATAACAAATCATACTTGAGAGGCCATTCAACACAATATGGCTTATTGAAAATAGAAAATTACGGATCAATGAAATTACTTATTTAATCCATGCTTGAGGCTATTTCAGTACCCAAAGACCTCAAATGCACATTTTAAGTTAGAGCATCCACATTCCTGTATATATTTCACAAGAAAAATTATTATATATTTTTGGAATTTTATTACAAATTAAAATATCATCAAATACACAAACTACATATGTGTCATACTTTCATACATAAATTACCTTCGAAGAGTTTCAACAATCATTTTTCTCATATTTAATATTTTTGACTTTACAACACCTAATCCATTACTATGCTATTAATAATTATTAACGTTAATTGATTTTTGTCTTCTAAATTTTACAACATTTAATACCTCAAATTATAAACATTGAATTTTTTTACATAGAATGTTCTTATATTAATAATATACTTCTATTGTTTTGTTTGTTACTTAAATTTAAATAATACTATATTGTCTAGAATATGGTTATGACTATGTTTGTATAAGTCACTTAAACTTAATAATAAATGTCATTTAAGATTATATAACAATAACTTAAAAATGCATTTTAGCCAATCATTATTAAATTTTGTATAAATAATTTATCTATTATGATATACGTATACAATGAAACATGAATTACATACAACTAAAATAGACATTAATTGAAGAATTTTAACTTACGATAAGTTTTGTCATCTTTTAATTCATATGGTATTCTCATACTTTTAATAACAAAAATAATTTAATGAAATTAGACAACTAATAACACTTGTTTTATTTGTTATAGTGAACCTACTACAATATTAAGATTAGAACATGAAATATTACCTTTTCCACCAACATTCCAAGAGATTCAAGGTAGTTGTTGTGCCTTCCAACGAACCCTACAACAGGGCCACCAGGTGGGCATGGTGAAGCAAAGCTGCAAACATTTGAAACATCTCTTCCTTGTCCATATGCACCATATCCACATGGATTCAAATTGGTGTGTATCTTCAGTGTAGCAATAAGGCATTCATTCTTTTGGTTTTTGTAGTTTCCATACGTTCCGCTAATTTGTGTTATGAATTCACCACATTGGAGTTTAATCTATGTACATACAAAAATTTACGTAAAATTACAAGAAAATTACATAAAATATATGTAATTGGTTATAATTGTGAAACTAACCCTGGATTCTCTTCCGAGACAACCACCAAACATTTAGTAAAGGAACCACCACATGGCTTCTCAATCACGAACCCAATAGCATCAACAATAAACCCATGCCTTATTATGACTTCTTTGATACGCTCGCATCCTTCAAGTTTCATGGAAAAGTTTTCACATAATTTAGAACCATAAGGTCCGTACTTAACGATCTCTTGCCTCTGCAAAATTTAAATTATTGAAACAAATATTTCTTAAGGAAAGAGAAATTATAGCCGTAAATTTTAAACATATAACAAAAGAAAAGGACAAGATTCATATAGCAACTTCGCACCTTAGCGAGTTCTTGAGCCATTTTCTTAGCTGCAGAATGTGGTGAAGCTTACAACAATTTACTTTTGACTTGAGAATGTGATATGTTGTGCTTCAATAGAATACTCATATATATAGCCATGCAACTAGAGGGAAAAATATTATTTTAATACATGTTGATGACTAAGAACTTATTCGGTTGGTCCATCAAGGCATCCACTAACTTTTTCTATTATTTACTTATGTCACATATACTCCAACTTAAGGTGTTTAATAAAGACAAAGTTTAAATGGGAGCATCAACCAAAATAAAGACCAAGTTGCATTGCACGTGTTTCTACACTAGGCTCAAATAAGGCTGGCCAAGACAATCTCAGATTTTTTTCTAATTTAATTTATTCCTTTTCGACTTTAATTTAATCATTACACTTTACGACTAATCAATAATATAAAACCTCTAAAAAACAAAATTTACAACAAAAAAATTATAGGAGTAATATATAAACATGTCAATCTTCACCGTTAAGCATGTATAAATAGGAATATAATATTGTCAAATTTATTTTCTACAAAGTCTAATATTATTAAACTACTACAATAAATCTTATTCTTAGATAATGGGTATAGTATCAAGAATCAAGTTTATTTTCTGGCCTAATACTTTTGATAAAACGTGACGAAAATCAGTGGCGGACCTAGAAATTAAACTATTAGGTTGCACAATTAATTAATAAATATTTAGCTAGTATTTTTTTTTGTCGATAAATATTATATCTCTCGTAAAAACGATAAAATAATGTTAGAATTTTTTTTTCAAACGGAAGAATTATTCGTACTTCCGTTATTCCCATCAATCAAGCTAATACTTTTTTCTTTTTTATTGTTGCTTCTATTTTAAATATTATTATAGTCATAATGATAAAACTTTGATTCAATAATATTTTAAAGCTTTTTATGTTTTGGGTGATAGAACATAAAATAAAAGTATCATTGATCAATTTTCACTCCATCGTATTTTTATTAATTCAATAATATCATTGATCAATTATATAACAATTTAGGAGATTACTTAAAGTTCATAATAACCCCTTTATCCATCAATTGCTATTTAAACTAAAATGACATAAAATTCAATAAATTGATCATTAAAATCTGTTATTTATATTGTTAGACTATTAGATTACAATTTTGAATTTTAGGAAAAAAGAGAAGGTATGATTTGCAATCCCAAATTTCACTAAAATATTAACGTATTTAAGCATAATGAACCAACAGAATATGTTCTTAGTGATTCATAGCCACAAAATATGATATGGTTTATCCTATTTCTATACATCTTTCACTATACATAATCAACTAGATTTTACTATACATTATAGATACAAAATCGCAACAAAGAATTAAAAAGTTAGCATTCTCCTTTATATATGTTTAAAAATATTATTTAATTAAATGGGTCAGGGGAATTTAGAAAAAAAAAGTTAAGATTGCATGGGTGAAATATTTAGGACAACGTTAAGCAGTTTACTTATTTATCTACTTTATTAAAAAAATGTTATTCCCAATAAAAATGAGGAATTTTGAAAAAAAAATATCAATTATAATTTAACTACTTTATGAGAAGGGCACCAATTGTAAGGATAATTTTGAGTTTACCAATACTAAATTTTTTTTTGAATTGACGAAATAGAGTACAAATTTTTATTAAACAAATTTCTCTAAAAATAAATCAACATGATACAATAAGTTTTCTTCTTTAGTCTTTACTGTTAGTTTACTTAGATTGATCCAAGTCTCCAATGCATAAAGAGAAACGACTTTTACTTTTTTTTCATCGCAAATCGAAGAACACTTTCAAATATACTTCATTTCATCAAAAGAATATTTTAACAATTCTCACATTGAGGTTTGGAAGTTCCAAACCAAAACTAAAAGTAGCTGAGTATCAATCCTCACCTACATGAACACTACTTTGGGAAATATTTTCAATAAGCACCAAAGTAGAAAATATTTTTATTATTAACACTATATAGACAAATCATTCAAATTTATTCTGGCTGATGGTCCAAAATATTGAACCATACAAAATCATAAAATGTATTGTTAACAATTTTGTTTTAAAGTATAAACAATAATTGTGGTATTTTTATACAGACATATTTTTCTAGAATATTTTTATAAATAATGTAAATTATGAGAAAGCAAAATCAAACTATTCTAGTTATTGTACACCAATATGAAAATATAAAATTAAATTATAAAGTAATTGTTTTATTCATCTAGAAATTAATTTAATGTGAGCCACCTAATTCCGCAAAGCAAATACGAAATTGCTCAACAACTCGCCAAGGTGTGTACTTGCTATCCGAAAGTTTCTCTTAATTTTAAATCAATTTATGTCTTTTCAACTTAATTAAATTATAGGCAATCATACAATTCTATAATTTTGCTGCTAAATAACCAATGCCAGTCTCACAGCCATCTGCCAAATGCAGCATTATTATTGGTCCTTCAATAATAAAACAATTTATTTCTAAAAATACATTAATTTTAAAAAATACATAGCTTTCAGAATTTATTTTACATTAATACAATAGTTATAACATCACACATTAAAATACTGTAATGGTAAAATAATAAACCTTCCAAAAATATTTTAGTAAGAAAATTTTACTCCCTCGTATTCTTCCTATTAGTTCCATCTACTTTCCGGTTACTATTCACTTAAAAGATAGTCAAGTGAGTCTTGTCTGATTCGTCTCAATGCAAGAAATATTAATATTAAATTTTTATAATTTTTAATTAAGAATAATTAGAGATATTAAGAGTTAAAATGTTGCCTCGATAAATGTGAAAAAAGTAAATGGTATAATAAGTTGAATAGGAGGGAGTACTATTTTCCTTTATTATCGCATTTATAGGCAAATTAAATAGCTGTAAAGAAATATTGTACATCACATATAAAAACAGTCAAAAACAATTAATTAACTATAATAAAACACACACAGGATGACAATACTTTCCTTTATATACTAAATACAATTAATTTTAAAAGTTACATTTCAAATATACAATTGCACAATAATTTAAAAGTTACATTTCAAATAAAAAATTCATTCTACAAAACACCGTGCGATGCAGGGTATTATAAAACTTTAGTGTGGGATGAAAATATAAAATATGTCTCTTAACCCTTAAGCATGTATAATTAAGAATGTAATTATATTGTCAAATTTAAATAAATTTTCCTACGTATCTTATGTTACATATTGGTTGTAAATTTGTAATATCAGAATCAAGTTCTGTTTTATCGCCTAAAACTTTTGATAAAAATGGACCATCAAATATGTTCTTAATGATTCAAATGCGTACAAAATATAATCTTATCAGTGTCATTTCTGGTATTTTATGGACGCTAGCCAAAATAGAAAAATGTATTCAATTTATAAACGACCCATTCGGATCATAAATACTGTTTAACAAATGGAGTTTTTGCACTCCTCCTTTGCCCTTTTTGCGAGCTCTTGTCGTTAATATGACTGAAGTTCTAACTATTATTACTGGCTTCATGGTTGTGGATCTCCTCTCTGGACTGAGTTTAATACTGCCTCGGATTCAAAATTAGCCGTGGAAAGCTTGCAGATTGTACT
This sequence comes from Amaranthus hypochondriacus, assembly GCA_000753965.2. Lineage (NCBI taxonomy): Eukaryota > Viridiplantae > Streptophyta > Magnoliopsida > Caryophyllales > Amaranthaceae > Amaranthus > Amaranthus hypochondriacus. Next base: position 15,011 of record JPXE02000281.1, on the reverse strand, counting down.
CCTATCAGGGAAATAAACATTTTACCTTGTACCTTCGAGGAACGCCTTAAATAGCTTTTGGCATATCTGATTGGTCAACTACTCTTGTGAGAGACCATCTCACTATGAGACAACCTCAAAACAAGAAACTCATATTCTCATAGTTTGTATGAGTTGGGCTATTTAACACATCTATGAGGCACGTTTCACGTTGAAATCGCCTCATACAACAGTTTGTGTCGATTCATTTATTTACTCGTAAATTGTTAATTTTATAGGCATTTAAGATTATATGCATTTACGTTAAGATTGAGGAAGAAATGTGTTTTCCTCGTTTATTTCTCTATTACTTTGTCATCAATTAAAATGAGTCTATGTATGACTGAATGTAAGTACTTGTGGTCATATGAAAGAAATGTTCGTAATGTTTGAGGTATATTCCTCGTCTTCTCGTTTTCTATTCGATGATCTATTTTTGTTGCCCTCACCTGCTAGTTTGTGAAGTCACAAGTTGGTTTGCCTCACCCTTGTGTTTGTTTTCAAAGAGATTGCTTCATGATTACTTGATGATTGCTTGATGATTACTTGTGAAAATGCCATATTACATTAATATTCAAATTTTTGATTGCCCTATTCAAGGACCATGCAATAAGAAACGTAGTGAGAATTATATTGAATCGATAGAATTGCATAGCGAGATCGTAAGGATTTAAATATGTATAATAAAATGATGATTATAAATTTCATATAGAAAGATAGAGGAACTATAAATCACATTACAAGTTTTGTATTATTGGTATATATAAGATTTTGATTTTTAAATAATTGAAATTATATACATTATCTTTATCAAGCTCAAACTTTTCATTAAAATATTACAATTGACATAATATTATAATCGACATAATAATATATATACAATATCTTTATCATTTAATTTGTTTGGATTTGACCATAGGAGATTTCCATGTTTGTATGTAGAAGAATATTTTTAGATTAAATATTTTATTAAATTTACTATGACATGTGAGTTTTGTTGGTCAAGTTAGTATATGACTTATTTGTTGCATTTGAGTATGAACTTTCATGTGGAATTGATTTAGTTGTCTACTATCCTTCATTCGGATTGGTTAATTTTGTAGCTTTTATCATCCTTTAAACACTTAATACGAAATGCCTATAAGAAATAAAATGTAACCACATATGGTTAACCACATAAAATCATTGTGTTTTTTAATTATTTTACTTTGCATTTTTCAGCTTATTACATGTTAATTCTCTTGTTCATATTTAATACCTTTTAGCCATAATATTTGGCTGAAATTTACCTTTCTCCTAGCTTTAGCTACTTTATCATATTCATAATATATGAAATAAAGAAAAAAGAAAATCAAAAATTTAGAGTAACATTTAAGAAATGAAAATAACTTATATTAAAGTAGTACAACACGTAAGAAAAACCAACAACACAAACATTCACTCAAGTTATGATAACAAATCATACTTGAGAGGCCATTTAATACAATATGGCTTATTGAAAATAGAAAATTACAAATCAACAACATAACTTATTTAATCCATGCTTGAGGCTATTTCAGTAACCAAAGCAATCAATTGCACATTTTAATTAGAGCATCCACATTCCTGTATTTCACAAGAAAAATAAATATGTATTTGTTAAATTTTATTTACAAATTAAAATATAATCAACTACACAAACTACATATATGTCATACTTTCATAAATAATTACCTTCAAAAAATTTCAACAATCATTTTTCTCATATTTACTATTTTTGACTTTACAACTACTAATCCATTACTGTGCTATTAATAATTATTGACGTTAATTGATTTTTGACTTCTAAATTTCACAACATTTAATACATTAAATTATAAAATTTGAATTTTTTAACATAGAGTGTTCTTATATTAATAATATATGTCTAATGTTTAGTTGGTTACTTAAAGTATTAATAATACTATATTGTGTAGAATTTGGTTACGACTATGTTTGTGTAAGTCACTTATACTTTAGTGTGTGTGAAAAGGTTTTTAAAAATTGTATTAATTGTTTTTTAAAAATCTTTTTATGTTTTTAAATTTATTTAGTTAGTATGTTATTAATCGTGTTGAAATGTTTTATATAAATAATTATTAGATAACAATAAATTAAATAATTCGATAAACTAATATGTTCTTTTAATTAACCACCAACTGTAATGGAGTATTACGTCCTCTCTTTAGGGAATATGATATGGATTGTTCGTTACTAGTGGGAGGGGAGTCAGTGAGTGACTTCAGATATTAACTTGGGAATGAAATTACGGAAATAAATATATAGTATTTGCCAAGACTATATATTTTAATATTAATTAAAAAGGGTCTACAGATCCGCGGGTCCGGGTCAAGGTATTTTTCTCGGACCAAAATCCAGATCCATATATCTGGACTCGGATCCGACGATTCTATTTTATTTGGACCCAGATCTGTGAAAACGGATACGGATCCACGGATCCGGGTAGGGTCCAATACCCATTGCCATCCCTATTCGTTACCTTATCTCACCCAGATCCTGCCTTTGTGCGGGATATTGGGTATGATGATGATGATCAATCGAGTATTAAACTTAATAATAAATATTAATTAATATTATATTACAATAACTTATAATGCATATTAGCCGATCGTTATTATATTTCTATAAAATGATTTATCTTTTATGATATACGTATACAATTAATTAAACATGAAATTACATACAAGTAAAATACACCTTAAAAGATTGAAGAATTTTACTTAAGATAAGTTTTGTCATCTTTTAATTCATATAGTATTCTCATACTTTAAAATAACAAAAATAATTAATGAAGTTAGACAACGAATAACACTTATTTTACTTTGTTATAGTATGAACGTACTACGATCTTAGGATTAAAACATGAAATATTACCTTTTCCACCAACATTCCAAGAGATTGAAGGTAATTGTTATGCCTTCCAACGAACCCTACAACAGGGCCACCAGGTGGGCATGGTGAAGCAAAGCTGCAAACATTTGAAACGTCTCTTCCTTGTCCATATGCACCATATCCACATGGATTCAAATTGGTGTGTATCTTCAATGTAGCAATAAGGCATTCATTCTTTTGGTTTTTGTAGTTTCCATATGTTCCGCTAATTTGTGTTATGAATTCACCACATTGGAGTTTAATCTATGTACATACAAAAATTTACGTACAATTACAAGAAAATTACATAAAATATATGTAATTGGTTATAATTGTGAAACTAACCCTGGATTCTCTTCCGAGACAACCACCAAACATTTTAGTAAAGGAACCACCGCATGGCTTCTCAATCACGAACCCAATAGCATCAACAATAAACCCATGCCTTATTATGACTTCTTTGATACGCTCGCATCTTCAAGTTTCATGGAAAAATTTCACATAATTTAGAACCATAAGGTCCGTACTTAACGATCTCTTGCCTCTGCAAAATTTAAATTATTGAAACAAATATTTCTTAAGGAAAGAGAAAGTATAACCGTAAATTTTAAACATATAACAAAAGAAAAGGACAGGATTCATATAGAAAGTTTGCACCTTAGCGAGTTCTTGAGCCATTTTCTTAGCTGCAGAATGTGGTGAAGCTTACATAATTTACTTTTGACTTGAGAATGTGATATGTTGTGCTTCAATAGAATACTCATATATATAGCCATGCAGCTAGAGTAAAAAGCATTATTTTAATACATTTTGATGACTAAGAACTTATTCAGATGGTCCATCATGGCAACCACTAACCTTTTTTTTATTTACTTATGTCACATGTACTCCAACTTAAGGTGTTAAATAAAAAAAAAAAATTAACATGGTAGCAACAAGATTTATGTTTATAAATGTCGTAGTAAATTCCATTACAAATTATATAAA
>JPXE02000281.1:0-10596 GCA_000753965.2 Amaranthus hypochondriacus | reverse complement strand
TTTATATAATTTGTAATGGAATTTACTACGACATTTATAAACATAAATCTTGTTGCTCCATTTAATTTTTTTTTTTATTTAACACCCTTAAGTTGGAGTACATGTGACATAAGTAAATAAAAGAAAAGGTTAGTGGTTGCCATGATGGACCATTCTGAATAAGTTCTTAGTCATCAAAAATGTATTAAAATAATGCTTTTTACTCTAGCTGCATGGCTATATATATGAGTATTCTATTGAAGCACAACATATCACATTCTAAGTCAAAAGTAAATTATTGTAAGCTTCACTCACATTCTGCAGCTAAGAAAATGGCTCAAGAACTCGCTAAGGTGCAAACTTTCTATATGAATCCTGTCCTTTTCTTTTGTTATATGTTTAAAATTTACGATTATACTTTCTCTTTCCTTAAGAAATATTTGTTTCAATAATTTAAATTTTGCAGAGGCAGAGATCGTTAAGTACGGACCTTATGGTTCTAAATTATGTGAAAATTTTCCATGAACTTGAAGGATGCGAGCGTATCAAGAAGTCATAATAAGGCATGGTTATTGTTGATGCTATTGGGTTCGTGATTGAGAAGCCATGCGGTGGTTCCTTTACTAAAAATGTTTGGTGGTTGTCTCGGAAGAGATCCAGGGTTAGTTTCACAATTATAACAATTACATATATTTTATGTAATTTTCTTGTAATTGTACGTAAATTTTTGTATGTACATAGATTAAACTCCAATGTGGTGAATTCATAACACAAATTAGCGGAACATATGGAAACTACAAAAACCAAAGAATGAATGCTGCCTTATTGCTACATTGAAGATACACACCAATTTGAATCCATGTGGATATGGTGCATATGGACAAGGAAGAGACGTTTCAAATGTTTGCAGCTTTGCTTCACCATGCCCATCTGGTGGCCCTGTTGTAGGGTTCGTTGGAAGGCATAACAATTACCTTCAATCTCTTGGAATGTTGGTGGAAAAGGTAATATTTCATGTTTTAATCCTAAGATCGTAGTACGTTCATACTATAACAAAGTAAAATAAGTGTTATTCGTTGTCTAACTTCATTAATTAATTTTTGTTATTTTAAAGTATGAGAATACTATATGAATTAAAAGATGACAAAACTTATCTTAAGTAAAATTCTTCAATCTTTTAAGGTGTATTTTACTTGTATGTAATTCATGTTTAATTAATTGTATACGTATATCATAAAAGATAAATCATTTTATAGAAAATATAATAACGATCGGCTAATATGCATTATAAGTTATTGTAATATAATATTAATTAATATTTATTATTAAGTTTAATACTCGATTGATCATCATCATCATACCCAATATCCCGCACAAAGGCAGGATCTGGGTGAGATAAGGTAACGAATAGGGATGGCAATGGGTATTGGACCCTACCCGGATCCGTGGATCCGTATCCGTTTTCACAGATCTGGGTCCAAATAAAATAGAATCGTCGGATCCGAGTCCAGATATATGGATCTGGATTTTGGTCCGAGAAAAATACCTTGACCCGGACCCGCCGATCTGTAGACCCTTTTTAATTAATATTAAATATATAGTCTTGGCAAATACTATATATTTATTTCCGTAATTTCATTCCCAAGTTAATATCTGAAGTCACTCACTGACTCCCCTCCCACTAGTAACGAACAATCCATATCATATTCCCTTAAAGAGAGGACGTAATACTCCATTACAGTTGGTGGTTAATTAAAAGAACATATTAGTTTATCGAATTATTTAATTTATTGTTATCTAATAATTATTTATATAAAACATTTCAACACGATTAATAACATACTAACTAAATAAATTTAAAAACATAAAAAGATTTTTAAAAAACAATTAATACAATTTTTAAAAAACCTTTTCACACACACTAAAGTATAAGTGACTTACACAAACATAGTCGTAACCAAATTCTACACAATATAGTATTATTAATACTTTAAGTAACCAACTAAACATTAGACATATATTATTAATATAAGAACACTCTATGTTAAAAATTCAAATTTTATAATTTAATTGTATTAAATGTTGTGAAATTTAGAAGTCAAAAATCAATTAACGTCAATAATTATTAATAGCACAGTAATGGATTAGTAGTTGTAAAGTCAAAAATAGTAAATATGAGAAAAATGATTGTTGAAATTTTTTGAAGGTAATTTATTTATGAAAGTATGACATATATGTAGTTTGTGTAGTTGATTATATTTTAATTTGTAAATAAAATTTAACAATACATATTTATTTTTCTTGTGAAATACAGGAATGTGGATGCTCTAATTAAAATGTGCAATTGATTGCTTTGGTTACTGAAATAGCCTCAAGCATGGATTAAATAAGTTATGTTGTTGATTTGTAATTTTCTATTTTCAATAAGCCATATTGTATTAAATGGCCTCTCAAGTATGATTTGTTATCATAACTTGAGTGAATGTTTGTGTTGTTGGTTTTTCTTACGTGTTGTACTACTTTAATATAAGTTATTTTCATTTCTTAAATGTTACTCTAAATTTTTGATTTTCTTTTTCTTTATTTCATATATTATGAATATGATAAAGTAGCTAAAGCTAGGAGAAAGGTAAATTTCAGCCAAATATTATGGCTAAAAGGTATTAAATATGAACAAGAGAATTAACATGTAATAAGCTGAAAAATGCAAAGTAAAATAATTAAAAAACACAATGATTTTATGTGGTTAACCATATGTGGTTACATTTTATTTCTTATAGGCATTTCGTATTAAGTGTTTAAAGGATGATAAAAGCTACAAAATTAACCAATCCGAATGAAGGATAGTAGACAACTAAATCAATTCCACATGAAAGTTCATACTCAAATGCAACAAATAAGTCATATACTAACTTGACCAACAAAACTCACATGTCATAGTAAATTTAATAAAATATTTAATCTAAAAATATTCTTCTACATACAAACATGGAAATCTCCTATGGTCAAATCCAAACAAATTAAATGATAAAGATATTGTATATTATATTATTATGTCGATTATAATATTATGTCAATTGTAATATTTTAATGAAAAGTTTGAGCTTGATAAAGATAATGTATATAATTTCAATTATTTAAAAATCAAAATCTTATATATACCAATAATACAAAACTTGTAATGTGATTTATAGTTCCTCTATCTTTCTATATGAAATTTATAATCATCATTTTATTATACATATTTAAATCCTTACGATCTCGCTATGCAATTCTATCGATTCAATATAATTCTCACTACGTTTCTTATTGCATGGTCCTTGAATAGGGCAATCAAAAATTTGAATATTAATGTAATATGGCATTTTCACAAGTAATCATCAAGCAATCATCAAGTAATCATGAAGCAATCTCTTTGAAAACAAACACAAGGGTGAGGCAAACCAACTTGTGACTTCACAAACTAGCAGGTGAGGGCAACAAAAATAGATCATCGAATAGAAAACGAGAAGACGAGGAATATACCTCTCAAACATTACGAACATTTCTTTCATATGACCACAAGTACTTACATTCAGTCATACATAGACTCATTTTAATTGATGACAAAGTAATAGAGAAATAAACGAGGAAAACACATTTCTTCCTCAATCTTAACGTAAATGCATATAATCTTAAATGCCTATGAAATTTAACAATTTACGAGTAAATAAATGAATCGACACAAACTGTTGTATGAGGCGATTTCAACGTGAAACGTGCCTCATAGATGTGTTAAATAGCCCAACTCATACAAACTATGAGAATATGAGTTTCTTGTTTTGAGGTTGTCTCATAGTGAGATGGTCTCTCACAAGAGTAGTTGACCAATCAGATATGCCAAAAGCTATTTAAGGCGTTCCTCGAAGGTACAAGGTAAAATGTTTATTTCCCTGATAGGAGTACAATCTGCAAGCTTTCCACGGCTAATTTTGAATCCGAGGCAGTATTAAACTCAGTCCAGAGAGGAGATCCACAACCATGAAGCCAGTAATAATAGTTAGAACTTCAGTCATATTAACGACAAGAGCTCGCAAAAAGGGCAAAGGAGGAGTGCAAAAACTCCATTTGTTAAACAGTATTTATGATCCGAATGGGTCGTTTATAAATTGAATACATTTTTCTATTTTGGCTAGCGTCCATAAAAATACCAGAAATGACACTGATAAGATTATATTTTGTACGCATTTGAATCATTAAGAACATATTTTGATGGTCCATTTTTTATCAAAAGTTTTAGGCGATAAAACAGAACTTGATTCTTGATATTACAAATTTACAACCAATATGTAACATAAGATACGTAGGAAAATTTATTTAAATTTGACAATATAATTACATTCTTAATTATACATGCTTAAGGGTTAAGAGACATATTTTATATTTTCATCCCACACTAAAGTTTTATAATACCCTGCATCGCACGGTGTTTTGTAGAATGAATTTTTTATTTGAAATGTAACTTTTAAATTATTGTGCAATTGTATATTTGAAATGTAACTTTTAAAATTAATTGTATTTAGTATATAAAAGGAAAGTATTGTCATCCTGTGTTGTTTTATTATAGTTAATTAATTGTTTTTTGACTGTTTTTATTTGTGATGTACAATATTTCTTTACAGCTATTTAATTTGCCTATAAATGCGATAATAAAGGAAAATAGTACTCCCTCCTATTCAACTTATTATACCCATTTACTTTTTTCACATTTATCGAGACAACATTTTAACTCTTAATATCTCTAATTATTCTTAATTAAAAATTATAAAAATTTAATATTAATATTTCTTGCATTGAGACGAATCAGACAAGACTCACTTGACTATCTTTTAAGTGAATAGTAACCGGAAAGTAGATGGAACTAATAGGAAGAATACGAGGGAGTAAAATTTTCTTACTAAAATATTTTTGGAAGGTTTATTATTTTACCATTACAGTATTTTAATGTGTGATGTTATAACTATTGTATTAATGTAAAATAAATTCTGAAAGCTATGTATTTTTTTAAATTAATGTATTTTTAGAAATAAATTGTTTTATTATTGAAGGACCAATAATAATGCTGCATTTGGCAGATGGCTGTGAGACTGGCATTGGTTATTTAGCAGCAAAATTATAGAATTGTATGATTGCCTATAATTTAATTAAGTTGAAAAGACATAAATTGATTTAAAATTAAGAGAAACTTTCGATAGCAAGTACACACCTTGGCGAGTTGTTGAGCAATTTCGTATTTGCTTTGCGGAATTAGGTGGCTCACATTAAATTAATTTCTAGATGAATAAAACAATTACTTTATAATTTAATTTTTATATTTTCATATTGGTGTACAATAACTAGAATAGTTTGATTTTGCTTTCTCATAATTTACATTATTTATAAAATATATTCTAGAAAAATATGTCTGTATAAAAATACCACAATTATTGTTTATACTTTAAAACAAAATTGTTAACAATACATTTTATGATTTTGTATGGTTCAATATTTTGGGACCATCAGCCAGAATAAATTTGAATGATTTGTCTATATAGTGTTAATAATAAAAATATTTTCTACTTTGGTGCTTATTGAAAATATTTCCCAAAGTAGTGTTCATGTAGGTGAGGATTGATACTCAGCTACTTTTAGTTTTGGTTTGGAACTTCCAAACCTCAATGTGAGAATTGTTAAAATATTCTTTTGATGAAATGAAGTATATTTGAAAGTGTTCTTCGATTTGCGATGAAAAAAAAGTAAAAGTCGTTTCTCTTTTATGCATTGGAGACTTGGATCAATCTAAGTAAACTAACAGTAAAGACTAAAGAAGAAAACTTATTGTATCATGTTGATTTATTTTTAGAGAAATTTGTTAATAAAAATTTGTACTCTATTTCGTCAATTCAAAAAAAAATTTAGTATTGGTAAACTCAAAATTATCCTTACAATTGGTGCACCCTTCTCATAAAGTAGTTAAATTATAATTGATATTTTTTTTTCAAAATTTCCTCATTTTTATTGGAATAACATTTTTTTAATAAAGTAGATAAATAAGTAAACTGCTTAACGTTGTCCTAAATATTTCACCCATGCAATCTTAACTTTTTTTTTCTAAATTCCCCTGACCCATTTAATTAAATAATATTTTTAAACATATATAAAGGAGAATGCTAACTTTTTAATTCTTTGTTGCGATTTTGTATCTATAATGTATAGTAAAATCTAGTTGATTATGTATAGTGAAAGATGTATAGAAATAGGGATAAACCATATCATATTTTTGTGGCTATGAATCACTAAGAACATATTCTGTTGGTTCATTATGCTTAAATACGTTAATATTTTAGTGAAATTTGGGATTGCAAATCATACCTTCTCTTTTTCCTAAATTCAAATTGTAATCTAATAGTCTAACAATATAAATAACAGATTTTAATGATCAATTTATTGAATTTTATGTCATTTTAGTTTAAATAGCAATTGATGGATAAAGGGGTTATTATGAACTTTAAGTAATCTCCTAAATTGTTATATAATTGATCAATGATATTATTGAATTAATAAAAATACGATGGAGTGAAAATTGATCAATGATACTTTTATTTTATGTTCTATCACCCAAAACATAAAAAGCTTTAAAATATTATTGAATCAAAGTTTTATCATTATGACTATAATATATTTAAAATAGAAGCAACAATAAAAAAGAAAAAAGTATTAGCTTGATTGATGGGAATAACGGAAGTACGAATAATTCTTCCGTTTGAAAAAAAATTCTAACATTATTTTATCGTTTTTACGAGAGATATAATATTTATCGACAAAAAAAAATACTACTAGCTAAATATTTATTAATTAATTGTGCAACCTAATAGTTTAATTTCTAGGTCCGCCACTGATTTTCGTCACGTTTTATCAAAAGTATTAGGCCAGAAAATAAACTTGATTCTTGATACTATACCCATTATCTAAGAATAAGATTTATTGTAGTAGTTTTAATAATATTAGACTTTGTAGAAAATAAATTTGACAATATTATATTCCTATTTATACATGCTTAACGGTGAAGATTGACATGTTTATATATTACTCCTATAATTTTTTTTGTTGTAAATTTTGTTTTTTTAGAGGTTTTATATTATTGATTAGTCGTAAAGTGTAATGATTAAATTAAAGTCGAAAAGGAATAAATTAAATTAGAAAAAAATCTGAGATTGTCTTGGCCAGCCTTATTTGAGCCTAGTGTAGAAACACGTGCAATGCAACTTGGTCTTTATTTTGGTTGATGCTCCCATTTAAACTTTGTCTTTATTAAACACCTTAAGTTGGAGTATATGTGACATAAGTAAATAATAGAAAAAGTTAGTGGATGCCTTGATGGACCAACCGAATAAGTTCTTAGTCATCAACATGTATTAAAATAATATTTTTTCCCTCTAGTTGCATGGCTATATATATGAGTATTCTATTGAAGCACAACATATCACATTCTCAAGTCAAAAGTAAATTGTTGTAAGCTTCACCACATTCTGCAGCTAAGAAAATGGCTCAAGAACTCGCTAAGGTGCGAAGTTGCTATATGAATCTTGTCCTTTTCTTTTGTTATATGTTTAAAATTTACGGCTATAATTTCTCTTCCTTAAGAAATATTTGTTTCAATAATTTAAATTTTGCAGAGGCAAGAGATCGTTAAGTACGGACCTTATGGTTCTAAATTATGTGAAAACTTTTCCATGAAACTTGAAGATGCGAGCGTATCAAAGAAGTCATAATAAGGCATGGGTTTATTGTTGATGCTATTGGGTTCGTGATTGAGAAGCCATGTGGTGGTTCCTTTACTAAAATGTTTGGTGGTTGTCTCGGAAGAGAATCCAGGGTTAGTTTCACAATTATAACCAATTACATATATTTTATGTAATTTTCTTGTAATTTTACGTAAATTTTTGTATGTACATAGATTAAACTCCAATGTGGTGAATTCATAACACAAATTAGCGGAACGTATGGAAACTACAAAAACCAAAAGAATGAATGCCTTATTGCTACACTGAAGATACACACCAATTTGAATCCATGTGGATATGGTGCATATGGACAAGGAAGGATGTTTCAAATGTTTGCAGCTTTGCTTCACCATGCCCACCTGGTGGCCCTGTTGTAGGGTTCGTTGGAAGGCACAACAACTACCTTGAATCTCTTGGAATGTTGGTGGAAAAGGTAATATTTCATGTTCTAATCTTAATATTGTAGTAGGTTCACTATAACAAAATAAAACAAGTGTTATTAGTTGTCTAATTTCATTAAATTATTTTTGTTATTTTAAAGTATGAGAATACCATATGAATTAAAAGATGACAAAACTTATCGTAAGTTAAAATTCTTCAATTAATGTCTATTTTAGTTGTATGTAATTCATGTTTCATTGTATACGTATATCATAATAGATAAATTATTTATACAAAATTTAATAATGATTGGCTAAAATGCATTTTTAAGTTATTGTTATATAATCTTAAATGACATTTATTATTAAGTTTAAGTGACTTATACAAACATAGTCATAACCATATTCTAGACAATATAGTATTATTTTAAATTTAAGTAACAAACAAAACAATAGAAGTATATTATTAATATAAGAACATTCTATGTAAAAAAATTCAATGTTTATAATTTGAGGTATTAAATGTTGTAAAATTTAGAAGACAAAAATCAATTAACGTTAATAATTATTAATAGCATAGTAATGGATTAGGTGTTGTAAAGTCAAAAATATTAAATATGAGAAAAATGATTGTTGAAACTCTTCGAAGTAATTTATGTATGAAAGTATGACACATATGTAGTTTGTGTATTTGATGATATTTTAATTTGTAAATAAAATTCCAAAAATATATAATTATTTTTCTTGTGAAATATATACAGGAATGTGGATGCTCTAATTAAATTGTGCATTTGAGGTCTTTGGGTACTGAAATAGCCTCAAGCATGGATTAAATAAGTAATTTCATTGATCCGTAATTTTCTATTTTCAATAAGCCATATTGTGTTGAATGGCCTCTCAAGTATGATTTGTTATCATAACTTGAGTGAATGTTTGTGTTGTTGGTTTTTCTTACTGCATGTTGTACTACTTTAATATAAGTTGTTTTTTCCTTTCCTAAATGTCCTATTAATTTTTTTTATTTTCTTTTTTCTTTATTTTATATATTATTAATATGATAAAGTAGCTAAAGCTAGGAGAAAGGTAACTTTGTGTCGAATATTGTGGCTAAAAGGTATTAAATATGAACAAGAGAATTAGCATGTAAGAAAAATGCAAAGTAAAATAATTAACAACACAATGATTGGATGTGGTTCACTGATTAGCAAATTTTTTATAACCGCAAGTGCACGGTGTACGTGTATTCACGGGTCGAACACATGAAGCTAGGATAAGAAACTTGCTGACCTCTACTGAATATTGCTTGAAGAGAAAAATGTCTTTGGTTGTAATCTAACAAGCTAAAAATGCAATAAGAAATATGGGATTAAGCTATATGATGAAAGCCTCTAGGGTGTCGGGAATCCCCTAAAGTCTTATATGATTTAATTCTCATTAGTGTCTATGAAAAGTCGGATTAAATTTGTGGTTAAACATGATCTTGTTAATCTCAAACTCTCGCTCTGTTGATTAACTATTAGATTTAGAACCTATTAATTCGATTCTCACACGCTACTTTTATTGAACGGATTAATAAGAATTTATCTAAAATTTACCCTAAAGCAAAGTCGATCCCAATCTAACACGCTAGTTCCATTGACTAGTCCGACAAAGCATATTTAATTTAGGGTTAATTAGCACAATCTAACCACTTCAATCATTAGTTTCATAGACATATCCAAAAATCAAATCATACTCAACTAATAGGTTCAAAACCCTAACGTTAGAAAATGGATCTACTCACTAATCATGATAAAAACAATAAATAAAAACCCTTAAATGAAACTAAGCATGATAAAAGATGATAATAATTAAATTTGCAAGGAAAACAATAATTAAATTATGAGACAAACAATTAAAGATCCAAGAGCCAAAAAATATGAAGAACAATACTACTTTTAATTAGAGGTGCTCATTCGGGTCATCGGGTTGATTTCGGGTCCGTTCAAAATCATGTTTTGTGTTCACATTGATTTTACATAATTGTAGATCCATTTTTAAGTCGGTCAAATCAGTTTCGGTTATAAATTCGGATGTCTATCGGATCATCGGGTCTGTTTTGAACACCTCTACTTTTAATGAATGACATCTAAGAAAATAATTAAAGTTTAACAAAGAAAGATTAAACTAATACAAAATTGATAAAGAAAGATTAAACTACTAAAAAAAAGAAATTAAACACAAGAAATTAAAAGCTTACAAGAAATAAAAATGGTGTTCAATGGAGAAAGATGAAGGAAGAAGAAGGAGATGAGGTTTTAGTCTCCCTCCTTGTGCTCCTCCCAAGAAGATTACACTTAATTCTCTCTTATTAACCCACTAAATATACCCTAAGAGGTTAATTAAAATAAAGATAAAAGAAAATAATACAAAATTAAAGTAATTGAAAAAGATTG
>JPXE02000280.1:0-22779 GCA_000753965.2 Amaranthus hypochondriacus | reverse complement strand
AATGATCTATGAAAATGAGCGATGAACAATGAAAAAAGATCAAAATATCAATGAACAATGAACGATGAACAATCAACAAGGATCAATGATCCATGAACGATTAACAAAGAACAATGAATAAACAGTTAATGATGAACAATGAACATGGATCAATGATCAATGACAATGAACGATGAACAATGAGTAATGAGCAATGGATGATAAACAATGAACAAGATCAATGAACAATGAACGATGAACAGTAACTGATGAGTAAGGAACAAGGATTAATGATCAATGAACAATGCACGATGAACAATGAATGATGAACAAGGATCAATGATCTATGAAAATTGAGCGATGAACAATGAAAAAAGATCAAATATCAATGAACAATGAACGATGAACAATCAACAAGGATCAATGATCCATGAACGATTAACAAAGAACAATGAATAAACAGTTAATGACGAACAATGAACATGGATCAATGATCAATGAACAATGAACGATGAACAATGAGTAATGAGCAATGGATGATAAACAATGAACAAGGATCAATGAACAATGAACGATGAAAGGTAAATGATGAGTATTGAACAAGGATAAATAATCAATGAACAATGCACGATGAACGATGAACAATGAAAAAAGATCAAATATCAATGAACAATGAACGATGAACAATCAACAAGGATCAATGATCCATGAACGATTAACAAAGAACAATGAATAAACAGTTAATGATGAACAATAAACATGGATCAATGATCAATGAACAATGAACGATGAACAATGAGTAATGAGCAATGGATGATAAACAATGAACAAGGATCAATAAACAATGAACGATGAACAGTAACTGATGAGTAAGGAACAAGGATTAATGATCAATGAACAATGCACGATGAACAATGAATGATGAACAAGGATCAATGATCTATGAAAATTGAGCGATGAACAATGAAAAAAGATCAAATATCAATGAACAATGAACGATGAACAATCAACAAGGATCAATGATCCATGAAGATTAACAAAGAACAATGAATAAACAGTTAATGACGAACAATGAACATGGATCAATGATCAATGAACAATGAACGATGAACAATGAGTAATGAGCAATGGATGATAAACAATGAACAAGGATCAATGAACAATGAACGATGAACAGTAACTGATGAGTAAGGAACAAGGATTAATGATCTATGAACAAGGATGAATGAACAATGAACGATGAACAGTAAATGATGAGTATTGAACAAGGATAAATAATCAATGAACAATGCACGATGAACAATGAATGATGAACAAGGATCAATGATCTATGAAAATGAACGATGAACAATGAAAAAAGATCAAATATCAATGAACAATGAACGATGAACAATCAACAAGGATCAATGATCCATGAACGATTAACAAAGAACAATGAATAAACAGTTAATGATGAACAATGAACATGGATCAATGATCAATGAACAATGAACGATGAACAATGAGTAATGAGCAATGGATGATAAACAATGAACAAGGATCAATGAACAATGAACGATGAACAGTAACTGATGAGTAAGGAACAAGGATTAATGATCAATGAACAATGCACGATGAACAATGAATGATGAACAAGGATCAATGATCTATGAAAATTGAGCGATGAACAATGAAAAAAGATCAAATATCAATGAACAATGAACGATGAACAATCAACAAGGATCAATGATCCATGAACGATTAACAAAGAACAATGAATAAACAGTTAATGATGAACAATAAACATGGATCAATGATCAATGAACAATGAACGATGAACAATGGATGGGGATAAAAAACAACAATGAAAAACAAAGGATCAATAAACAATGAACGATGAACAGTAACTGATGAGTAAGGAACAAGGATAATGATCAATGAACAATGCACGATTAACAATGAATGATGAACAAGGATCAATGATCTATGAAAAGAGCGATGAACAATGAAAAAAGATCAAATATCAATGAACAATGAACGATGAACAAACAAGGATCAATGATCCATGAACGATTAACAAAGAACAATGAATAACAGTTAATGACGAACAATGAACATGGATCAATGATCAATGAACAATGAACGATGAACAATGAGTAATGAGCAATGGATGATAAACAATGAACAAGATCAATGAAACAATGAACGATGAACAGTAACTGATGAGTAAGAACAAGGATTAATGATCAATGAACAATGCACGATGAACAATGAATGATGAACAAGATCAATGATCTATGAAAATGAGCGATGAACAATGAAAAAAGATCAAATATCAATGAACAATGAACGATGAACAATCAACAAGGATCAATGATCCATGAACGATTAACAAAGAACAATGAATAAACAGTTAATGACGAACAATGAACATGGATCAATGATCAATGAACAATGAACGATGAACAATGAGTAATGAGCAATGGATGATAAACAATGAACAAGGATCAATGAACAATGAACGATGAACAGTAAATGATGAGTATTGAACAAGGATAAAATAATCAATGAACAATGCACGATAAACGATGAACAATGAAAAAAGATCAAATATCAATGAACAATGAACGATGAACAATCAACAAGGATCAATGATCCATGAACGATTAACAAAGAACAATGAATAAACAGTTAATGATGAACAATAAACATGGATCAATGATCAATGAACAATGAACGATGAACAATGAGTAATGAGCAATGGATGATAAACAATGAACAAGGATCAATAAACAATGAACGATGAACAGTAACTGATGAGTAAGGAACAAGGATTAATGATCAATGAACAATGCACGATTAACAATGAATGATGAACAAGGATCAATGATCTATGAAAATTGAGCGATGAACAATGAAAAAAGATCAAATATCAATGAACAATGAACGATGAACAATCAACAAGGATCAATGATCCATGAAGATTAACAAAGAACAATGAATAAACAGTTAAGAACAATGAACATGGATCAATGATCAATGAACAATGAACGATGAACAATGAGTAATGAGCAATGGATGATAAACAATGAACAAGGATCAATGAACAATGAACGATGAACAGTAACTGATGAGTAAGGAACAAGGATTAATGATCTATGAACAAGGATGAATGAACAATGAACGATGAACAGTAAATGATGAGTATTGAACAAGGATTAATGATCAATGAACAATGCACGATGAACAATGAATGATGAACAAGGATCAATGATCTATGAAAATTGAACGATGAACAATGAAAAAAGATCAAATATCAATGAACAATGAACGATGAACAATCAACAAGGATCAATGATCCATGAACGATTAACAAAGAACAATGAATAAACAGTTAATGATGAACAATGAACATGGATCAATGATCAATGAACAATGAACGATGAACAATGAGTAATGAGCAATGGATGATAAACAATGAACAAGAATCAATAAACAATGAACGATGAACAGTAACTGATGAGTAAGGAACAAGGATTAATGATCAATGAACAATGCACGATGAACAATGAATGATGAACAAGGATCAATGATCTATGAAAATGAGCGATGAACAATGAAAAAAGATCAAATATCAATGAACAATGAACGATGAACAATCAACAAGGATCAATGATCCATGAAGATTAACAAAGAACAATGAATAAACAGTTAATGACGAACAATGAACATGGATCAATGATCAATGAACAATGAACGATGAACAATGAGTAATGAGCAATGGATGATAAACAATGAACAAGGATCAATGAACAATGAACGATGAACAGTAACTGATGAGTAAGGAACAAGGATTAATGATCTATGAACAAGGATGAATGAACAATGAACGATGAACAGTAATGATGGTATGAACAAGGATAAATAATCAATGAAAATGCACGATTTGAACAATGAATGATGAACAAGGATCAATGATCTATGAAAATTGAACGTTGAACAATGAAAAAAGATCAAATATCAATGAACAATGAACGATGAACAATGAACAAGGATCAATGAATCATGAACGATTAACAAAGAACAATGAATAAACAGTAATGATGAACAATGAACATGGATCAATGATTAATGAACAATGAACAAGGATCAATGAAACAATGAACATGAAAGGTAAATGATGCAGTATTGAACAAGGATAAATAATCAATGAACAATGCACGATGAACAATCAACAAGGATCAATGATCCATGAACGATTAACAAAGAACAATGAATAAACAGTTAATGATGAACAATAAACATGGATCAATGATCAATGAACAATGAACGATGAACAATGGATGATAAACAATGAACAAGGATCAATAAACAATGAACGATGAACAGTAACTGATGAGTAAGGAACAAGGATTAATGATCAATGAACAATGCACGATTACAATGAATGATGAACAAGGATCAATGATCTATGAAAATGAGCGATGAACAATGAAAAAAGATCAAATATCAAAGAACAATGAACGATGAACAATCAACAAGGATCAATGATCCATGAAAGATTAACAAAGAACAATGAATAAACAGTTAATGACGAACAATGAACATGGATCAATGATCAATGAACAATGAACGATGAACAATGAGTAATGAGCAATGGATGATAAACAATGAACAAGGATCAATGAACAATGAACGATGAACAGTAACTGATGAGTAAGGAACAAGGATTAATGATCTATGAACAAGGATGAATGAACAATGAACGATGAACAGTAACTGATGAGTAAGGAACAAGGATTAATGATCAATGAACAATGCACGATGAACAATGAATGATGAACAAGGATCAATGATCTATGAAAATTGAGCGATGAACAATGAAAAAAGATCAAATATCAATGAACAATGAACGATGAACAATCAACAAGGATCAATGATCATGAACGATTAACAAAGAACAATGAATAAACAGTTAATGATGAACAATAAACATGGATCAATGATCAATGAACAATGAACGATGAACAATGAGTAATGAGCAATGGATGATAAACAATGAACAAGGATCAATAAACAATGAACGATGAACAGTAACTGATGAGTAAGGAACAAGGATTAATGATCAATGAACAATGCACGATTAACAATGAATGATGAACAAGGATCAATGATCTATGAAAATTGAGCGATGAACATGAAAAAGATCAAATATCAATGAACAATGAACGATGAACAATCAACAAGGATCAATGATCATGAAAGATTAACAAAGAACAATGAATAAACAGTTAATGACGAACAATGAACATGGATCAATGATCAATGAACAATGAACGATGAACAATGAGTAATGAGCAATGGATGATAAACAATGAACAAGGATCATGAACAATGAACGATGAACAGTAACTGATGAGTAAGGAACAAGGATTAATGATCTATGAACAAGGATGAATGAACAATGAACGATGAACAGTAAATGATGAGTATGAACAAGGATAAATAATCAATGAACAATGCACGATGAACAATGAATGATGAACAAGGATCAATGATCTATGAAAATTGAACGATGAACAATGAAAAAAGATCAAATATCAATGAACAATGAACGATGAACAATCAACAAGGATCAATGATCCATGAACGATTAACAAAGAACAGAATAAAACAGTTAATGATGAACAATGAACATGGATCAATGATCAATGAACAATGAACGATGAACAATGAGTAATGAGCAATGGATGATAAACAATGAACAAGGATCAATGAACAATGAACGATGAACAGTAACTGATGAGTAAGGAACAAGGATTAATGATCAATGAACAATGCACGATGAACAATGAATGATGAACAAGGATCAATGATCTATGAAAATTGAGCGATGAACAATGAAAAAAGATCAAATATCAATGAACAATGAACGATGAACAATCAACAAGGATCAATGATCCATGAACGATTAACAAAGAACAATGAATAAACAGTTAATGACGAACAATGAACATGGATCAATGATCAATGAACAATGAACGATGAACAATGAGTAATGAGCAATGGATGATAAACAATGAACAAGGATCAATGAACAATGAAATGAAAGTAACGATGAGTAAGGAACAAGGATTAATGATCTATGAACAAGGATGAATGAACAATGAACGATGAACAGTAAATGATGAGTATTGAACAAGGA
Organism: Amaranthus hypochondriacus; assembly: GCA_000753965.2. Taxonomy (NCBI): domain Eukaryota; kingdom Viridiplantae; phylum Streptophyta; class Magnoliopsida; order Caryophyllales; family Amaranthaceae; genus Amaranthus; species Amaranthus hypochondriacus. The sequence continues at coordinate 16,616 of JPXE02000280.1, read as the reverse complement.
TAAATAATCAATGAACAATGCACGATGAACAATGAATGATGAACAAGGATCAATGATCTATGAAAATGAACGATGAACAATGAAAAAGATCAAATATCAATGAACAATGAACGATGAACAATCAACAAGGATCAATGATCCATGAACGATTAACAAAGAACAATGATGAATAAACAGTTAATGATGAACAATGAACATGGATCAATGATCAATGAACAATGAACGATGAACAATGAGTAATGAGCAATGGATGATAAACAATGAACAAGGATCAATGAACAATGAACGATGAACAGTAACTGATGAGTAAGGAACAAGGATTAATGATCTATGAACAAGGATGAATGAACAATGAACGATGAACAGTAAATGATGAGTATTGGAACAAGGATAAATAATCAATGAACAATGCACGATGAACAATGAATGATGAACAAGGATCAATGATCTATGAAAATTGAACGATGAACAATGAAAAAGATCAAATATCAATGAACAATGAACGATGAACAATCAACAAGGATCAATGATCCATGAACGATTAACAAAGAACAATGAATAAACAGTTAATGATGAACAATGAACATGGATCAATGATCAATGAACAATGAACGATGAACAATGAGTAATGAGCAATGGATGATAAACAATGAACAAGGATCAATAAACAATGAACGATGAACAGTAACTGATGAGTAAGGAACAAGGATTAATGATCAATGAACAATGCACGATGAACAATGAATGATGAACAAGGATCAATGATCTATGAAAATTGAGCGATGAACAATGAAAAAAGATCAAATATCAATGAACAATGAACGATGAACAATCAACAAGGATCAATGATCCATGAACGATTAACAAAGAACAATGAATAAACAGTTAATGATGAACAATGAACATGGATCAATGATCAATGAACAATGAACGATGAACAATGAGTAATGAGCAATGGATGATAAACAATGAACAAGGATCAATAAACAATGAACGATGAACAGTAACTGATGAGTAAGGAACAAGGATTAATGATCAATGAACAATGCACGATGAACAATGAATGATGAACAAGGATCAATGATCTATGAAAATTGAGCGATGAACAATGAAAAAAGATCAAATATCAATGAACAATGAACGATGAACAATCAACAAGGATCAATGATCCATGAACGATTAACAAAGAACAATGAATAAACAGTTAATGATGAACAATGAACATGGATCAATGAACAATGAACGATGAACAATGAGTAATGAGCAATGGATGATAAACAATGAACAAGGATCAATGAACAATGAACGATGAACAGTAACTGATGAGTAAGGAACAAGGATTAATGATCAATGAACAATGCACGATGAACAATGAATGATGAACAAGGATCAATGATCTATGAAAATTGAGCGATGAACAATGAAAAAAGATCAAATATCAATGAACAATGAACGATGAACAATCAACAAGGATCAATGATCCATGAAACGATTAACAAAGAACAATGAATAAACAGTTAATGACGAACAATGAACATGGATCAATGATCAATGAACAATGAACGATGAACAATGAGTAATGAGCAATGGATGATAAACAATGAACAAGGATCAATGAACAATGAACGATGAACAGTAACTGATGAGTAAGGAACAAGGATTAATGATCAATGAACAATGCACGATGAACAATGAATGATGAACAAGGATCAATGATCTATGAAAATTGAGCGATGAACAATGAAAAAAGATCAAATATCAATGAACAATGAACGATGAACAATCAACAAGGATCAATGATCCATGAACGATTAACAAAGAACAATGAATAAACAGTTAATGATGAACAATGAACATGGATCAATGATCAATGAACAATGAACGATGAACAATGAGTAATGAGCAATGGATGATAAACAATGAACAAGGATCAATGAACAATGAACGATGAACAGTAACTGATGAGTAAGGAACAAGGATTAATGATCAATGAACAATGCACGATGAACAATGAATGATGAACAAGGATCAATGATCTATGAAAATTGAACGATGAACAATGAAAAAAGATCAAATATCAATGAACAATGAACGATGAACAATCAACAAGGATCAATGATCCATGAACGATTAACAAAGAACAATGAATAAACAGTTAATGATGAACAATAAACATGGATCAATGATCAATGAACAATGAACGATGAACAATGAGTAATGAGCAATGGATGATAAACAATGAACAAGGATCAATGAACAATGAACGATGAACAGTAACTGATGAGTAAGGAACAAGGATTAATGATCAATGAACAATGCACGATGAACAATGAATGATGAACAAGGATCAATGATCTATGAAAATTGAGCGATGAACAATGAAAAAAGATCAAATATCAATGAACAATGAACGATGAACAATCAACAAGGATCAATGATCCATGAAAGATTAACAAAGAACAATGAATAAACAGTTAATGACGAACAATGAACATGGATCAATGATCAATGAACAATGAACGATGAACAATGAGTAATGAGCAATGGATGATAAACAATGAACAAGGATCAATGAACAATGAACGATGAACAGTAACTGATGAGTAAGGAACAAGGATTAATGATCTATGAACAAGGATGAATGAACAATGAACGATGAACAGTAAATGATGAGTATTGAACAAGGATAAATAATCAATGAACAATGCACGATGAACAATGAATGATGAACAAGGATCAATGATCTATGAAAATTGAACGATGAACAATGAAAAAAGATCAAATATCAATGAACAATGAACGATGAACAATCAACAAGGATCAATGATCCATGAACGATTAACAAAGAACAATGAATAAACAGTTAATGATGAACAATGAACATGGATCAATGATCAATGAACAATGAACGATGAACAATGAGTAATGAGCAATGGATGATAAACAATGAACAAGGATCAATAAACAATGAACGATGAACAGTAACTGATGAGTAAGGAACAAGGATTAATGATCAATGAACAATGCACGATGAACAATGAATGATGAACAAGGATCAATGATCTATGAAAATTGAGCGATGAACAATGAAAAAAGATCAAATATCAATGAACAATGAACGATGAACAATCAACAAGGATCAATGATCCATGAACGATTAACAAAGAACAATGAATAAACAGTTAATGATGAACAATAAACATGGATCAATGATCAATGAACAATGAACGATGAACAATGAGTAATGAGCAATGGATGATAAACAATGAACAAGGATCAATGAACAATGAACGATGAACAGTAACTGATGAGTAAGGAACAAGGATTAATGATCAATGAACAATGCACGATGAACAATGAATGATGAACAAGGATCAATGATCTATGAAAATTGAGCGATGAACAATGAAAAAAGATCAAATATCAATGAACAATGAACGATGAACAATCAACAAGGATCAATGATCCATGAACGATTAACAAAGAACAATGAATAAACAGTTAATGATGAACAATGAACATGGATCAATGATCAATGAACAATGAACGATGAACAATGAGTAATGAGCAATGGATGATAAACAATGAACAAGGATCAATGAACAATGAACGATGAACAGTAACTGATGAGTAAGGAACAAGGATTAATGATCAATGAACAATGCACGATGAACAATGAATGATGAACAAGGATCAATGATCTATGAAAATTGAGCGATGAACAATGAAAAAAGATCAAATATCAATGAACAATGAACGATGAACAATCAACAAGGATCAATGATCCATGAACGATTAACAAAGAACAATGAATAAACAGTTAATGACGAACAATGAACATGGATCAATGATCAATGAACAATGAACGATGAACAATGAGTAATGAGCAATGGATGATAAACAATGAACAAGGATCAATGAACAATGAACGATGAACAGTAACTGATGAGTAAGGAACAAGGATTAATGATCTATGAACAAGGATGAATGAACAATGAACGATGAACAGTAAATGATGAGTATTGAACAAGGATAAATAATCAATGAACAATGCACGATGAACAATGAATGATGAACAAGGATCAATGATCTATGAAAATTGAACGATGAACAATGAAAAAAGATCAAATATCAATGAACAATGAACGATGAACAATCAACAAGGATCAATGATCCATGAACGATTAACAAAGAACAATGAATAAACAGTTAATGATGAACAATGAACATGGATCAATGATCAATGAACAATGAACGATGAACAATGAGTAATGAGCAATGGATGATAAACAATGAACAAGGATCAATGAACAATGAACGATGAACAGTAACTGATGAGTAAGGAACAAGGATTAATGATCAATGAACAATGCACGATGAACAATGAATGATGAACAAGGATCAATGATCTATGAAAATTGAGCGATGAACAATGAAAAAAGATCAAATATCAATGAACAATGAACGATGAACAATCAACAAGGATCAATGATCCATGAACGATTAACAAAGAACAATGAATAAACAGTTAATGATGAACAATGAACATGGATCAATGATCAATGAACAATGAACGATGAACAATGAGTAATGAGCAATGGATGATAAACAATGAACAAGGATCAATAAACAATGAACGATGAACAGTAACTGATGAGTAAGGAACAAGGATTAATGATCAATGAACAATGCACGATGAACAATGAATGATGAACAAGGATCAATGATCTATGAAAATTGAGCGATGAACAATGAAAAAAGATCAAATATCAATGAACAATGAACGATGAACAATCAACAAGGATCAATGATCCATGAACGATTAACAAAGAACAATGAATAAACAGTTAATGACGAACAATGAACATGGATCAATGATCAATGAACAATGAACGATGAACAATGAGTAATGAGCAATGGATGATAAACAATGAACAAGGATCAATGAACAATGAACGATGAACAGTAACTGATGAGTAAGGAACAAGGATTAATGATCTATGAACAAGGATGAATGAACAATGAACGATGAACAGTAAATGATGAGTATTGAACAAGGATAAATAATCAATGAACAATGCACGATGAACAATGAATGATGAACAAGGATCAATGATCTATGAAAATTGAACGATGAACAATGAAAAAAGATCAAATATCAATGAACAATGAACGATGAACAATCAACAAGGATCAATGATCCATGAACGATTAACAAAGAACAATGAATAAACAGTTAATGATGAACAATGAACATGGATCAATGATCAATGAACAATGAACGATGAACAATGAGTAATGAGCAATGGATGATAAACAATGAACAAGGATCAATGAACAATGAACGATGAACAGTAACTGATGAGTAAGGAACAAGGATTAATGATCAATGAACAATGCACGATGAACAATGAATGATGAACAAGGATCAATGATCTATGAAAATTGAGCGATGAACAATGAAAAAAGATCAAATATCAATGAACAATGAACGATGAACAATCAACAAGGATCAATGATCCATGAACGATTAACAAAGAACAATGAATAAACAGTTAATGATGAACAATGAACATGGATCAATGATCAATGAACAATGAACGATGAACAATGAGTAATGAGCAATGGATGATAAACAATGAACAAGGATCAATGAACAATGAACGATGAACAGTAACTGATGAGTAAGGAACAAGGATTAATGATCAATGAACAATGCACGATGAACAATGAATGATGAACAAGGATCAATGATCTATGAAAATTGAGCGATGAACAATGAAAAAAGATCAAATATCAATGAACAATGAACGATGAACAATCAACAAGGATCAATGATCCATGAACGATTAACAAAGAACAATGAATAAACAGTTAATGATGAACAATGAACATGGATCAATGATCAATGAACAATGAACGATGAACAATGAGTAATGAGCAATGGATGATAAACAATGAACAAGGATCAATGAACAATGAACGATGAACAGTAACTGATGAGTAAGGAACAAGGATTAATGATCAATGAACAATGCACGATGAACAATGAATGATGAACAAGGATCAATGATCTATGAAAATTGAGCGATGAACAATGAAAAAAGATCAAATATCAATGAACAATGAACGATGAACAATCAACAAGGATCAATGATCCATGAACGATTAACAAAGAACAATGAATAAACAGTTAATGACGAACAATGAACATGGATCAATGATCAATGAACAATGAACGATGAACAATGAGTAATGAGCAATGGATGATAAACAATGAACAAGGATCAATGAACAATGAACGATGAACAGTAACTGATGAGTAAGGAACAAGGATTAATGATCTATGAACAAGGATGAATGAACAATGAACGATGAACAGTAAATGATGAGTATTGAACAAGGATAAATAATCAATGAACAATGCACGATGAACAATGAATGATGAACAAGGATCAATGATCTATGAAAATTGAACGATGAACAATGAAAAAAGATCAAATATCAATGAACAATGAACGATGAACAATCAACAAGGATCAATGATCCATGAACGATTAACAAAGAACAATGAATAAACAGTTAATGATGAACAATGAACATGGATCAATGATCAATGAACAATGAACGATGAACAATGAGTAATGAGCAATGGATGATAAACAATGAACAAGGATCAATAAACAATGAACGATGAACAGTAACTGATGAGTAAGGAACAAGGATTAATGATCAATGAACAATGCACGATGAACAATGAATGATGAACAAGGATCAATGATCTATGAAAATTGAGCGATGAACAATGAAAAAAGATCAAATATCAATGAACAATGAACGATGAACAATCAACAAGGATCAATGATCCATGAACGATTAACAAAGAACAATGAATAAACAGTTAATGATGAACAATGAACATGGATCAATGATCAATGAACAATGAACGATGAACAATGAGTAATGAGCAATGGATGATAAACAATGAACAAGGATCAATGAACAATGAACGATGAACAGTAACTGATGAGTAAGGAACAAGGATTAATGATCAATGAACAATGCACGATGAACAATGAATGATGAACAAGGATCAATGATCTATGAAAATTGAGCGATGAACAATGAAAAAAGATCAAATATCAATGAACAATGAACGATGAACAATCAACAAGGATCAATGATCCATGAACGATTAACAAAGAACAATGAATAAACAGTTAATGATGAACAATGAACATGGATCAATGATCAATGAACAATGAACGATGAACAATGAGTAATGAGCAATGGATGATAAACAATGAACAAGGATCAATGAACAATGAACGATGAACAGTAACTGATGAGTAAGGAACAAGGATTAATGATCTATGAACAAGGATGAATGAACAATGAACGATGAACAGTAAATGATGAGTATTGAACAAGGATAAATAATCAATGAACAATGCACGATGAACAATGAATGATGAACAAGGATCAATGATCTATGAAAATTGAACGATGAACAATGAAAAAAGATCAAATATCAATGAACAATGAACGATGAACAATCAACAAGGATCAATGATCCATGAACGATTAACAAAGAACAATGAATAAACAGTTAATGATGAACAATGAACATGGATCAATGATCAATGAACAATGAACGATGAACAATGAGTAATGAGCAATGGATGATAAACAATGAACAAGGATCAATGAACAATGAACGATGAACAGTAACTGATGAGTAAGGAACAAGGATTAATGATCAATGAACAATGCACGATGAACAATGAATGATGAACAAGGATCAATGATCTATGAAAATTGAGCGATGAACAATGAAAAAAGATCAAATATCAATGAACAATGAACGATGAACAATCAACAAGGATCAATGATCCATGAACGATTAACAAAGAACAATGAATAAACAGTTAATGATGAACAATAAACATGGATCAATGATCAATGAACAATGAACGATGAACAATGAGTAATGAGCAATGGATGATAAACAATGAACAAGGATCAATAAACAATGAACGATGAACAGTAACTGATGAGTAAGGAACAAGGATTAATGATCAATGAACAATGCACGATGAACAATGAATGATGAACAAGGATCAATGATCTATGAAAATTGAGCGATGAACAATGAAAAAAGATCAAATATCAATGAACAATGAACGATGAACAATCAACAAGGATCAATGATCCATGAACGATTAACAAAGAACAATGAATAAACAGTTAATGACGAACAATGAACATGGATCAATGATCAATGAACAATGAACGATGAACAATGAGTAATGAGCAATGGATGATAAACAATGAACAAGGATCAATGAACAATGAACGATGAACAGTAACTGATGAGTAAGGAACAAGGATTAATGATCAATGAACAATGCACGATGAACAATGAATGATGAACAAGGATCAATGATCTATGAAAATTGAGCGATGAACAATGAAAAAAGATCAAATATCAATGAACAATGAACGATGAACAATCAACAAGGATCAATGATCCATGAACGATTAACAAAGAACAATGAATAAACAGTTAATGGATCAATGATCAATGATCAATGAACAATGAACGATGAACAATGAGTAATGAGCAATGGATGATAAACAATGAACAAGGATCAATGAACAATGAACGATGAACAGTAACTGATGAGTAAGGAACAAGGATTAATGATCAATGAACAATGCACGATGAACAATGAATGATGAACAAGGATCAATGATCTATGAAAATTGAACGATGAACAATGAAAAAAGATCAAATATCAATGAACAATGAACGATGAACAATCAACAAGGATCAATGATCCATGAACGATTAACAAAGAACAATGAATAAACAGTTAATGATGAACAATGAACATGGATCAATGATCAATGAACAATGAACGATGAACAATGAGTAATGAGCAATGGATGATAAACAATGAACAAGGATCAATAAACAATGAACGATGAACAGTAACTGATGAGTAAGGAACAAGGATTAATGATCAATGAACAATGCACGATGAACAATGAATGATGAACAAGGATCAATGATCTATGAAAATTGAGCGATGAACAATGAAAAAAGATCAAATATCAATGAACAATGAACGATGAACAATCAACAAGGATCAATGATCCATGAACGATTAACAAAGAACAATGAATAAACAGTTAATGACGAACAATGAACATGGATCAATGATCAATGAACAATGAACGATGAACAATGAGTAATGAGCAATGGATGATAAACAATGAACAAGGATCAATGAACAATGAACGATGAACAGTAACTGATGAGTAAGGAACAAGGATTAATGATCAATGAACAATGCACGATGAACAATGAATGATGAACAAGGATCAATGATCTATGAAAATTGAGCGATGAACAATGAAAAAAGATCAAATATCAATGAACAATGAACGATGAACAATCAACAAGGATCAATGATCCATGAACGATTAACAAAGAACAATGAATAAACAGTTAATGACGAACAATGAACATGGATCAATGATCAATGAACAATGAACGATGAACAATGAGTAATGAGCAATGGATGATAAACAATGAACAAGGATCAATGAACAATGAACGATGAACAGTAACTGATGAGTAAGGAACAAGGATAAATGATCAATGAACAATGCACGATGAACAATGAATGATGAACAAGGATCAATGATCTATGAAAATTGAGCGATGAACAATGAAAAAAGATCAAATATCAATGAACAATGAACGATGAACAATCAACAAGGATCAATGATCCATGAACGATTAACAAAGAACAATGAATAAACAGTTAATGACGAACAATAAACATGGATCAATGATCAATGAACAATGAACGATGAACAATGAGTAATGAGCAATGGATGATAAACAATGAACAAGGATCAATGAACAATGAACGATGAACAGTAACTGATGAGTAAGGAACAAGGATTAATGATCAATGAACAATGCACGATGAACAATGAATGATGAACAAGGATCAATGATCTATGAAAATTGAGCGATGAACAATGAAAAAAGATCAAATATCAATGAACAATGAACGATGAACAATCAACAAGGATCAATGATCCATGAACGATTAACAAAGAACAATGAATAAACAGTTAATGACGAACAATGAACATGGATCAATGATCAATGAACAATGAACGATGAACAATGAGTAATGAGCAATGGATGATAAACAATGAACAAGGATCAATGAACAATGAACGATGAACAGTAACTGATGAGTAAGGAACAAGGATTAATGATCAATGAACAATGCACGATGAACAATGAATGATGAACAAGGATCAATGATCTATGAAAATTGAGCGATGAACAATGAAAAAAGATCAAATATCAATGAACAATGAACGATGAACAATCAACAAGGATCAATGATCCATGAACGATTAACAAAGAACAATGAATAAACAGTTAATGACGAACAATGAACATGGATCAATGATCAATGAACAATGAACGATGAACAATGAGTAATGAGCAATGGATGATAAACAATGAACAAGGATCAATGAACAATGAACGATGAACAGTAACTGATGAGTAAGGAACAAGGATTAATGATCAATGAACAATGCACGATGAACAATGAATGATGAACAAGGATCAATGATCTATGAAAATTGAGCGATGAACAATGAAAAAAGATCAAATATCAATGAACAATGAACGATGAACAATCAACAAGGATCAATGATCGATTAACAAAGAACAATGAATAAACAGTTAATGACGAACAATGAACATGGATCAATGATCAATGAACAATGAACGATGAACAATGAGTAATGAGCAATGGATGATAAACAATGAACAAGGATCAATGAACAATGAACGATGAACAGTAACTGATGAGTAAGGAACAAGGATTAATGATCAATGAACAATGCACGATGAACAATGAATGATGAACAAGGATCAATGATCTATGAAAATTGAGCGATGAACAATGAAAAAAGATCAAATATCAATGAACAATGAACGATGAACAATCAACAAGGATCAATGATCCATGAACGATTAACAAAGAACAATGAATAAACAGTTAATGACGAACAATGAACATGGATCAATGATCAATGAACAATGAACGATGAACAATGAGTAATGAGCAATGGATGATAAACAATGAACAAGGATCAATGAACAATGAACGATGAACAGTAACTGATGAGTAAGGAACAAGGATTAATGATCAATGAACAATGCACGATGAACAATGAATGATGAACAAGGATCAATGATCTATGAAAATTGAGCGATGAACAATGAAAAAAGATCAAATATCAATGAACAATGAACGATGAACAATCAACAAGGATCAATGATCCATGAACGATTAACAAAGAACAATGAATAAACAGTTAATGACGAACAATGAACATGGATCAATGATCAATGAACAATGAACGATGAACAATGAGTAATGAGCAATGGATGATAAACAATGAACAAGGATCAATGAACAATGAACGATGAACAGTAACTGATGAGTAAGGAACAAGGATTAATGATCAATGAACAATGCACGATGAACAATGAATGATGAACAAGGATCAATGATCTATGAAAATTGAGCGATGAACAATGAAAAAAGATCAAATATCAATGAACAATGAACGATGAACAATCAACAAGGATCAATGATCCATGAACGATTAACAAAGAACAATGAATAAACAGTTAATGACGAACAATGAACATGGATCAATGATCAATGAACAATGAACGATGAACAATGAGTAATGAGCAATGGATGATAAACAATGAACAAGGATCAATGAACAATGAACGATGAACAGTAAATGATGAGTATGGAACAAGGATAAATAATCAATGAACAATGCACGATGAACAATGAATGATGAACAAGGATCAATGATCTATGAAAATTGAACGATGAACAATGAAAAAAGATCAAATATCAATGAACAATGAACGATGAACAATCAACAAGGATCAATGATCCATGAACGATTAACAAAGAACAATGAATAAACAGTTAATGACGAACAATAAACATGGATCAATGATCAATGAACAATGAACGATGAACAATGAGTAATGAGCAATGGATGATAAACAATGAACAAGGATCAATGAACAATGAACGATGAACAGTAACTGATGAGTAAGGAACAAGGATTAATGATCAATGAACAATGCACGATGAACAATGAATGATGAACAAGGATCAATGATCTATGAAAATTGAGCGATGAACAATGAAAAAAGATCAAATATCAATGAACAATGAACGATGAACAATCAACAAGGATCAATGATCCATGAACGATTAACAAAGAACAATGAATAAACAGTTAATGACGAACAATGAACATGGATCAATGATCAATGAACAATGAACGATGAACAATGAGTAATGAGCAATGGATGATAAACAATGAACAAGGATCAATAAACAATGAACGATGAACAGTAACTGATGAGTAAGGAACAAGGATTAATGATCAATGAACAATGCACGATGAACAATGAATGATGAACAAGGATCAATGATCTATGAAAATTGAGCGATGAACAATGAAAAAAGATCAAATATCAATGAACAATGAACGATGAACAATCAACAAGGATCAATGATCCATGAACGATTAACAAAGAACAATGAATAAACAGTTAATGACGAACAATGAACATGGATCAATGATCAATGAACAATGAACGATGAACAATGAGTAATGAGCAATGGATGATAAACAATGAACAAGGATCAATGAACAATGAACGATGAACAGTAACTGATGAGTAAGGAACAAGGATTAATGATCAATGAACAATGCACGATGAACAATGAATGATGAACAAGGATCAATGATCTATGAAATTGAGCGATGAACAATGAAAAAAGATCAAATATCAATGAACAATGAACGATGAACAATCAACAAGGATCAATGATCAATGGAAACATTAACAAAGAACAATGAACATGGATCAATGATCAATGAACAATGAACGATGAACAATGAGTAATGAGCAATGGATGATAAACAATGAACAAGGATCAATGAACAATGAACGATGAACAGTAACTGATGAGTAAGGAACAAGGATTAATGATCAATGAACAATGCACGATGAACAATGAATGATGAACAAGGATCAATGATCTATGAAAATTGAGCGATGAACAATGAAAAAAGATCAAATATCAATGAACAATGAACGATGAACAATCAACAAGGATCAATGATCCATGAACGATTAACAAAGAACAATGAATAAACAGTTAATGATGAACAATGAACATGGATCAATGATCAATGAACAATGAACGATGAACAATGAGTAATGAGCAATGGATGATAAACAATGAACAAGGATCAATGAACAATGAACGATGAACAGTAACTGATGAGTAAGGAACAAGGATTAATGATCAATGAACAATGCACGATGAACAATGAATGATGAACAAGGATCAATGATCTATGAAAATTGAGCGATGAACAATGAAAAAAGATCAAATATCAATGAACAATGAACGATGAACAATCAACAAGGATCAATGATCCATGAACGATTAACAAAGAACAATGAATAAACAGTTAATGACGAACAATGAACATGGATCAATGATCAATGAACAATGAACGATGAACAATGAGTAATGAGCAATGGATGATAAACAATGAACAAGGATCAATGAACAATGAACGATGAACAGTAACTGATGAGTAAGGAACAAGGATTAATGATCTATGAACAAGGATGAATGAACAATGAACGATGAACAGTAAATGATGAGTATTGAACAAGGATAAATAATCAATGAACAATGCACGATGAACAATGAATGATGAACAAGGATCAATGATCTATGAAAATTGAACGATGAACAATGAAAAAAGATCAAATATCAATGAACAATGAACGATGAACAATCAACAAGGATCAATGATCCATGAACGATTAACAAAGAACAATGAATAAACAGTTAATGATGAACAATAAACATGGATCAATGATCAATGAACAATGAACGATGAACAATGAGTAATGAGCAATGGATGATAAACAATGAACAAGGATCAATAAACAATGAACGATGAACAGTAACTGATGAGTAAGGAACAAGGATTAATGATCAATGAACAATGCACGATGAACAATGAATGATGAACAAGGATCAATGATCTATGAAAATGAGCGATGAACAATGAAAAAAGATCAAATATCAATGAACAATGAACGATGAACAATCAACAAGGATCAATGATCCATGAACGATTAACAAAGAACAATGAATAAACAGTTAATGATGAACAATGAACATGGATCAATGATCAATGAACAATGAACGATGAACAATGAGTAATGAGCAATGGATGATAAACAATGAACAAGGATCAATGAACAATGAACGATGAACAGTAACTGATGAGTAGGAACAAGGATTAATGATCAATGAACAATGCACGATGAACAATGAATGATGAACAAGGATCAATGATCTATGAAAATTGAGCGATGAACAATGAAAAAAGATCAAATATCAATGAACAATGAACGATGAACAATCAACAAGGATCAATGATCCATGAACGATTAACAAAGAACAATGAATAAACAGTTAATGATGAACAATGAACATGGATCAATGATCAATGAACAATGAACGATGAACAATGAGTAATGAGCAATGGATGATAAACAATGAACAAGGATCAATGAACAATGAACGATGAACAGTAACTGATGAGTAAGGAACAAGGATTAATGATCAATGAACAATGCACGATGAACAATGAATGATGAACAAGGATCAATGATCTATGAAAATTGAACGATGAACAATGAAAAAAGATCAAATATCAATGAACAATGAACGATGAACAATCAACAAGGATCAATGATCCATGAACGATTAACAAAGAACAATGAATAAACAGTTAATGATGAACAATAAACATGGATCAATGATCAATGAACAATGAACGATGAACAATGAGTAATGAGCAATGGATGATAAACAATGAACAAGGATCAATGAACAATGAACGATGAACAGTAACTGATGAGTAAGGAACAAGGATTAATGATCAATGAACAATGCACGATGAACAATGAATGATGAACAAGGATCAATGATCTATGAAAATTGAGCGATGAACAATGAAAAAGATCAAATATCAATGAACAATGAACGATGAACAATCAACAAGGATCAATGATCCATGAACGATTAACAAAGAACAATGAATAAACAGTTAATGACGAACAATGAACATGGATCAATGATCAATGAACAATGAACGATGAACAATGAGTAATGAGCAATGGATGATAAACAATGAACAAGGATCAATAAACAATGAACGATGAACAGTAACTGATGAGTAAGGAACAAGGATTAATGATCAATGAACAATGCACGATGAACAATGAATGATGAACAAGGATCAATGATCTATGAAAATTGAGCGATGAACAATGAAAAAAGATCAAATATCAATGAACAATGAACGATGAACAATCAACAAGGATCAATGATCCATGAACGATTAACAAAGAACAATGAATAAACAGTTAATGATGAACAATAAACATGGATCAATGATCAATGAACAATGAACGATGAACAATGAGTAATGAGCAATGGATGATAAACAATGAACAAGGATCAATAAACAATGAACGATGAACAGTAACTGATGAGTAAGGAACAAGGATTAATGATCAATGAACAATGCACGATGAACAATGAATGATGAACAAGGATCAATGATCTATGAAAATTGAGCGATGAACAATGAAAAAAGATCAAATATCAATGAACAATGAACGATGAACAATCAACAAGGATCAATGATCCATGAACGATTAACAAAGAACAATGAACATGGATCAATGATCAATGAACAATGAACGATGAACAATGAGTAATGAGCAATGGATGATAAACAATGAACAAGGATCAATGAACAATGAACGATGAACAGTAACTGATGAGTAAGAACAAGGATTAATGATCAATGAACAATGCACGATGAACAATGAATGATGAACAAGGATCAATGATCTATGAAAATTGAGCGATGAACAATGAAAAAAAATCAAATATCAATGAACAATGAACGATGAACAATCAACAAGGATCAATGATCCATGAACGATTAACAAAGAACAATGAATAAACAGTTAATGACGAACAATGAACATGGATCAATGATCAATGAACAATGAACGATGAACAATGAGTAATGAGCAATGGATGATAAACAATGAACAAGGATCAATGAACAATGAACGATGAACAGTAACTGATGAGTAAGGAACAAGGATTAATGATCAATGAACAAGGATGAATGAACAATGAACGATGAACAGTAATGATGAGTATTGAACAAGGATAAATAATCAATGAACAATGCACGATGAACAATGAATGATGAACAAGGATCAATGATCTATGAAAATTGAACAATGAACAATGAAAAAAAGATCAAATATCAATGAACAATGAACGGATGAACAATCAACAAGGATCAATGATCATGAACGATTAACAAAGAACAATGAATAAACAGTTAAT
>JPXE02000279.1:12867-23322 GCA_000753965.2 Amaranthus hypochondriacus | reverse complement strand
TAATAGCCTTGAAATAAAATCACGGCGAATGATCATCGCCAAAAACCTCTGTCGACATGCTAAGCATGGATCGTGGTTCCCATGTAAACACTTAGGTTTTCTAAAAAACATAGCCGAGCTAAACAAGCCATTCAAGTACTATAACGAAATATAAAGCGAAATAAAACTTTGCAGCGGAACTAATTACATCAAAGGAGGGCACGCGCTCTCACCAAAAACATACGCAATTACAATTCAAAACTACATGTATTGTCAAAATAGTTAGAATATGGCACGCGTCAAGGTTCTCACTCACATCCCCCCGTATGCAATGCAAAGAAACTCCAAAAACCTGCAGGTGTTATCTATGATACCCCCCTACTGCTCAACGTAAGGTCATAGACCAACGTGTCATAGCAGGGCCATCAAAGATAAGCCATCAACAAGGAAACAACAGTACACGTCAGTAACTAACAATGAATTATACATATGTAACCAATAAACAATTCCGACAAAGCAAGGTGAGGAAGGCATCCCAACGTGTAAACCTCTACTCCATCAATTTCTCAATTCAATATACTTCTCAATATCTTCACCGTCTTCTATCTCTTCAATTGCTTTTATATATATCCTCTTATGTGACTAGAGGCCACCATATTGGGGTTTGCAAGACCCACATGGCAACACCTCAGCCAAGGACGGTGACGGCCATGCCGGCGCCCAATGGCAAAGTATGATCATACCCCCGTACAGCGACCATATATAGACGGTCCATGCCTCCGGGAACTAATCCAGCTGGGGTACCAATCCAGTGGAGTCACAGTAATTATCCAACTTAGTATCTCATCAATAAGGAACTCATTCCCATTCATCTCATATAATCCATCATTCTACTCTTGTGATATCATCACCCATTCTCTACTATTTCTATAACTGGCTCACTTTTAACACAGACTTAATAATATTAAATAGCAAAATAGATCCAACGCAGCTCATATAGTATTGGTACACACAGAAAACATATTTATGATGCAAGAATTAGCTACTGCGTGTACTTACCTGTAGCGCTGCAAGATAACAAGTCGCAAAAATCACTTCGAAAGAGGTTCTTACGCCCCTCTTATGAACCAGGCACCTATACACGTTAAAAGTAAGTCTAATAAGCTTACTTCACATCATTCAAGGAGCACTGACTCCATACGAACTACACTATTAGCCGAATAAGTTTCAATTCAAATTAATGCTCATTCTAAACACACTCATGTAATAAATTTAACCCATGTTCACACATGAACTATCATCAATTCCAATCAAACCATAACTTAGAGTCCAATGAATTCTACACAAAGATGTGTTCAAGTGAACTAACGCGACTCTATGCTTGTGCTTTAATCAAACTACTAATGGGAAAGTTTAGGGACACATAATATATGATATTACACCAAATCATCAATCATATTATTTATGGTAGTGATGATTTATTACTTTTCCAAGGTTTTAGAATAAAACGATTAAGAGTAAATTAAATTTGTAGCTTGACGAATTAATAACGATTCGTATAACTTGGGTCAAAGTCATAAAACTTAGCAACACAATTGAACATCTCCATATAACAATCAAGCTCAAAACTAACCACCTCATCAAACGACTATAACTATGACGATACTTTCATGAATGACAATCACGACCTTAATTTCTCTTAGTAATTATTATTATCCTTTACTCTACAACAATGGGTATCAACAATACTAGTTATACCACCATGAGTAAAGTCATATAAACAATAACTAGCCACCATTCATCAACCATATCACATAAACAAAGCTTACACAATATTTTAAATTAATAAAACACCATCCAAACCACAAAAGTAGTACATACTACTTCTAATTCATCAAATTCTAACTAATCAAGTTCAAATTACACTTTCTAATATCTACTCACTTTAAATTCTATCAAGATATTACTTAATCTAAACCAAGATTCATGAATTTACCCCAAAATACCACATTTAAATTCATTATATACTCTAAATATAAATTCTAAATATCTATTTTCAATCACCACATTATAAACTCTAATTCATCAAACTCTAATTCATCAAACTCTAATTCATAATATCTATTTTCAAATACCACATTATAAACTCTAATTCATCAAACTCTAAATATCTATTTTCAAATCACCATAGTCACCAAACCCATAACAAAAATCAAGATAACATACTCAAATTTAACAAAAATAAACTCTAAATAATAAGAGATTAAATATCAAAAACATACAAACTTAAATTAGGTAAATGATTTCTTACAAAGAGGGGAAAATATAGCTTACAATGAGAAGAAATAAGAGAAGAGAAAGATGAGGCAGCCTAGGCTGCTGTCGGTGGTGGTGCGCGAGGTCAAGCCACCCGGATGTGGTGGCTGCCGGACGTGAGAGAGGGGAAGGAGGGAGGTGGCCGCCGGCTGCTGTCTGGGCGGTGCCGCCAGTGGCTGGTGGGGAAGGGAGAAGAGAGGAAAGGAGGAAGAAAGAGAAGGGAGAATGGAAATGGGTTTGTCTCTTAGAAAAAAAAATTGAAATGACGGTTCTTGAATCTTAAGAGCTAGGGTTTTATTAGTACTCTTATCATGAATATTATTATAAATATTAATTTTATTATTATTATTATTATTATTATTATTATTATTATTATTATTATTATTATTATTATTATCTCTAGATTCATAAGCTCACACATTCTAATAAAATAATAATTTGGCTCAAACCTCTTTATTTTAGAAGTCGTAGTTGTATTTTTAATATTAACATATGTTAATATTTAAATTCGTTTACAAACGAAACTTATTAAGCTACTTTAAAATTAATTTAATATAATTATAAAATCCTTAGAAGTTATTAAAATATTAATTAATGAAGTCAGAAAATCTCGGGGTGTTACATATTGTGATTGAAATAAGTGAGAGAATTGAAGGAGAAAAATACGTGGATTACGTTTAGGGTTGTGGCGAAACTAGGGTTCAGACTTCAGAGTCCCAGGGGCACAAACAAATGAACAGGGGATTACAATTTTTCCGTAATTTCAACAATCACAAATGACAATTTATTGATATTTAATTATGCCATATCATAATACCAAACACATTCGAAAACATATTAACAATTGAAATTGAAAACTAAGAAAAACCCTAAAATTTGGGAATAGGGGATTACAAAAATCAAATTAATACCTGAATTTGAATCGAAGGTGGTCTGATCAGTGGTCACGGTGGTCTTCACGGCAGCAGCAGTGGTGGGGCCTTGCGTTACGCGTATAGCGTCACTGATTCACAGCGAAGAGCGAACTCTAGGTTGGGTTTTGAGATTGTAATAATATGATGGAGGAAGAAAAATAAGCTCTGATTGGGGAAGGGGCAAACTGAGACTATTTATAGTAACTAGTTGTGGGGCCGCGTGCGTAGCACGCGGTCCCCAAGTTACACTATCGAATTTAAAAATTGTCATTTTATACGCATATTAAAAAAATTATGTGAATAAAAATTTTAGAATGTTAATATGTTGCAAATGTGTAAAAGACGAAAGGGCTGAAAATGTATAGGTAATATTAGGCAACAACATCAAAGTAAGGCATGAAAACTTATTGAAGGTTCTATATGTTCAGCCACGAGGCATGAAAATGTATTGAACAATTGTAAGCCTTTTCGTGGAACAATTTTTTTTCCTTAACCACACGTGGAAGGAGCTCAAATATTAAAATGCTACTTGTATTTTATGGTTATCATTGAGATATTACTATAAGTGGCGGATATTAAAACAATTTGTAAATCAATAATTTTCGAGGGTATGTTTTTTATTTGGTAATAACACAAGAAAAGTCTCTAAATCGGATTAAATTGATTTCATTTGAACTTGTAGCTAATAAAAATAACCTTATTGTAAAAAACACAAAGAAATGAAATTCCATACTCAAAAATTTGATAAACTCATAGCTAGCAAGATGTAACACTTGGGCTATAATTGCATTGTCATATAAGTGGCGGATATTAAAACAATGTTTATAAGATAACTATTAAGATATTAAGGTTATGACATGAAATTACCTCATTAAAGATAGTATCATAATTAACATGCTGACTCCCTTTACCACAATAATTTTTGATCAATATAATTCATATATAATTGCATTGTCATATATACAAATTATAAAGTAAATTGCCCATTGTTCCAATTGGGCTATTGTTCATGACTAATGCCAAAAGTCATACACAAGCCAATGGTGGTTAGACTAAATGTACATGGTCCCTATGACAGGTTATTACACAATCGTTTGATCAAATAGACAAAATCTTCGAGTACTCAAGCAAAAGAATAATTCTTAGTCTCGACTATTAAAGCACTATTGTCAATCCCATTTCTATCATCGTCCTACCTCCTCCAGAACCTTTGACCACGCTTGGCTTTTTCTCGCTTCATCTTCAATCCAAGAACTGCATAAAGAAGTAGCGTAAAATTTTTTTGAGAAAAACAGGAATACTAAAAGGACATGTATCAAATTAAATGGGACGGACAAAAGTTAAAAATTATAAACTCGATATAATTAGTAGAATGTTAAGAGTTTCAATAGCTTGTTTGAGATAGAATGGCAATATAACCGCTGTAGGTGACAGTGACACCACCACAATCCTTCAGTCCCTAAAGGTACAATAGTCCTTTATTATTTTTTTGATCAAAAGATTGGAATTTGAAGTAGGGGAGGGGAACTGCATGCTATTTGTTTTTCTTATTGTTTTTCTTAAAGAAGGAACAATTTTTTGAACTTCGTATTCTAACTTTTGATCAACCCCATAGTAAAGCAGTTATTACTTGAAGCTCATATGTGAACACCCCTCACCCAAATTCTCCACTCTCTTCTGGAGATACCAAACATAAACCAACTTCCAAAAGGACAACACTATCAGGAATATAACATACAGACACTCAGGCAAGATAATATAAACATAGATGAATAAAACCTGCAAATGATATAATATTTCATGATTAAGGGGGAGCTTTCCATCAATAACAAGATCAAGATAACTTCGGATCTCCTTAAGACGAGCATCTAGCCCCTTAAGAGCTGCAAGTTTCCCAGTAACATGCAACATTAGAAATTAAGAGCTTTTAATGTCCTCTAAAGAAACATATTAATAAACTAATATAAGGAAGCAAATTTCCGAAGTCCAAACAAGTGCCTTTAATACACAAACTGAGTATACTGAGTGCCAAAGTGTCAAATACATACCTCTGTTGCTAGTGTACTGACGGTAGTATCCTTCACATCTCTGAGCAAGTGTTCGACTCCTACAAGAAGAACACAAATAAATCTTTAAAAAAGAGGACTTTACCACTCATAACAACTAATCACAAGGGACGAGACATAGCCTACTGATATACAACCTTATAAATTAGTACACAGAAGTTACCGACATGGAAACGAAAAAAATTCACCACGAAAACCTACCAATTTCCTCCACTTCGTAGGCAGCAATTTCAGAAGGAACGTGGACAAATACCTTCTGGCTCTTCTGTGTTGCATTCTGCAAATGTTCAAGCATATTAGCTACAAGTCTTATTGGGAATTTCAACATTCAGCTTTGAAAGAAAGAATTAATATGGAATTAATGTATCATATTCATTGTAAAAAAACCTAACAATGCTCAAGTTTGAACTCCAACAATATGGGGTATTCATTCATTTATATTCAAGCTAAATTAGTTCCAAAAAATTAGGTTCTTGGTTAGATCAGAGACAGAGAACTGCAAAGCGCAACAACTCTACTAAGAATAAAACAACTTACAGTTTAGAGCAATCTAGATCTTAACAACAAGAATATTATGAGATTCAAACAATTGAAGAGAGAAAAAATCAACAGAAATTACATGGTACCTCTTTCACTTCTTCAACAACATAATAAGCTTTTGTGGGTATTCCTAGCTCTTCCGGTTGAATGTCAATGATAACTAATACGGGATTTGGCACGTAGCTATAGCATTAAGAAAATGCAACGCTAGGGTCAGCTAAAAATGACAGCTTAGCTTAATGAGTTTAAAGAAAGATCAACAACGTCAGTGACAGCGAAATCTAAAATGCAAAACAGCTGAAAATATAAATAATACTGCAGAAGTCGTCATTTGAAACAATTGACTTGATTCTACAAAATTAATATCTTTCCTTTCATGCTACACTAAATCACAATACTCAATGTACCTTGTCTAAGTTACTCAATGTACAGGTATTAGGTCATAAACATCAATGTACCTTGTGGATGTCATCGCGATTGTGGTATAAGTCGCAATGTTGCGGACCCGGCACCTCATTGTAGTGTGATACGTTTCGCAAAAATTGTAACGTGAATTGTTAACTTGAAAAAAAAATCCATTTTGTCGAGCTCAATTTTCTAGAACATTTACATTAATAAAGCTTATAATAGGTCTTTAAGGACTTAATACATTTAAGAAAAGGGATATGAAACCTAATATGTTGGGATAAAAGCTTATAATAGACGTTACTCCATGATTTTTAATCATGAGTTACATAACGGGGTTTTGCGGTTCGCGATAGAATTTCGTTATAAAGAGGTTGTTCTATAATTGAACGGCCTCATTTTTATTCCATGACCTCAAGCGCACTCAGACACCTCACACCATATCACATGACTTTCTCTTTGCTTTCCTTTCGTTTTCATTAAAAGTTATTCTCAATAAGAAAGCACCCAGATATAACCTGCCAGTGTGAAGATCAATTTAAGAGGTATCATAGTCAAATTCAGAGTGCCTATTGCAGGACATGGTTACTTAATATACACATCAAGTCGAATTAGCATAGTTCATAGTAAGTACCCAGACTATCATGGCCCCCTATAGAATGCAATGTGTCGGGCTTTAGATCTATGACTTTCATCAACTGGAAAGATCTTAAAAGATAATTTTTTAAAGAGTACTATGCCTAGCTTCAGCAGAACATTTTGCTTGAGATCTAGTAAACTACCAGTTCATGAGGGAACCCATAAGTAGCTCTCCAGATGAATATCGGCTAAACTACAAATTCATGAGGAGAAACAACGTCAAATAAGTCAGAGAAGTGGCAGGACTATATACAAGACAAGAACAATACAAGAAAACAAATGAGCATCTTTCAGAGTCCATGAAGAAAACAGTTGTCTTACTCATTAAACAATCTATGGATATTCAAATCATTCTCCCGTAGCTTAGGACCAGTGTTGTACCAGCCTACAACATGCTCCTTAGCTGAAATTAAGAAACATCATAAGTTTAAAATCAGGTGCAAGATGAAAGTGTGTGTTCAGAGATTACAAACCATTAATCCTCCTGAACATTGAGAACATAGATTCATGGTAGTTGTGATCTAGAAACCAGATTCCTGGGCCTTTATCTTCTTCCTCAAAGGGAACTGCAGTAATCACAGTTAAATGAGTGAGACCATATACCGACAAAAAGAGGGATGAAATTTCTCAGGTAGCAAGTTGCAATCACCAAAAACGTCAAGGACCAACATGATCAGCAAGTTGAAACAACAAAAATTAAGAATGTGATCTAGCTATGTGATATTGACATGACTTTCAAATAACACAATATATTGCATTGTACCACATAGATGATAAAATCAGAAACAAAAAGAATTATGTACTATTGTTGACATAGCAGATTTATAGTTTGAACAAAAAGAAATGTGGTATTTTAACGCTTCATGCCATCTTACAAAGATGTCGTCACAAATTCAACATCAAGCTAAACAGTAAACAATGAAGCAACAAAACTAAATCCACAACTTAAGTGTCCAAGAATGTAGAAATACTTAATATTCCCATTGAAATATAAAGGTTGTAACCAAAAGACCCAAGAAATTTTACATCAACACAATTTAAGAATTGAGTGATGTGCAAAAACTGGAGCAGAGTTTCCACAAATTATAGTCCATGGAATTCAAAACTCTTAAGTCTAGCTCATTCAATTAGGCCATAACCATACATTTCACAACTATTGTCAATTGCCAACACCCAAAATCAGAAAAATATGGCTTTAAGTTCACACAAATAATTGGTGAAATCAAACACAATGTGAACAAATAGGCATATACTATTAAAAAGCATTAAGTTAAATGACATCAACTTATCAACCACCCAAGAGCATATTTTCACCTCAAAATCATGAATCTTACACTTATTTCAACTATAAGAGCTAATAATGGAGTAGATTGAACCTGATTTGCCCATATTAGAACATAATTAAACTATTTTGAGTTTATTGTTGCGCAAAAAGAACTTCATAATATAACTGTTCTGAATAAAAGGATGTGCTTCAAGTTAATTAAGCTGATAAAAACATTTCTTTAGCACGCCCCTAGATATAAATATCACCGATTATTATTCATTTCCTCTACAACCCATCTATTAGCAATCTTCCAAAACATGTTTATAGTAACAACATGATCCTTGCAAACCAAATAAATGTCACAAGAATGTGAATACAAACAACCAACTCATTTTATCAAGTTCTAGCTCACATCATCCACGAGCTGCACAAATTAAATTGTTCGATCTAAAGGAAAGCTCAATATCATCAATATTTCTCTCACAAGCTATCAAAGCAAGCCCAAATTAAAATAAATATCTCAACTAAAAAGCATCAAAATCATTGCCCTCATTCAGCATCTTATCAAATGTTCAACATTGGTATGACTTTTGAGATCCCAAATGTTGTAAGATAGAAATAGTTCAATGAAATTTGGATCATAGTGCAAAAATAGTTCAAGGAATATCACATGCTTTTGAATTATGACCGATATTTGGCGATACAATAACCACAACTCTTAGGAATATCACATGCTACTTATAGTCCAACTAATAAAAATTATTAAAATTAGCTCCTTATTTGAGTTCATCTTACTGAAAAACCATCTCTCGACTAAAGCTAAAATGAATCAGTGTACCCGCGTTAACAATACAAATTCAAATTCAGTGAACAATTTCAAGGGCAGCAATAAAAATATTATATATCGCAGCAACGCTAAAAATAACTAATTGTTGACATACATTGCAAATATTGGAATGATAACAAATTTGTAGCTCATGGCCAAATTAAAAAAGGCATTTGTGGCAACTGTTGCGCAGCATGATTGAATAAAATCTTGTACAAGACTGCAACAAACTTCATTAAAAGGTTTTAAGTTTAATAGTCTAGGCATATTTCAATAAAATAAAGATGTTTAGGATGTTGGTTAAGATGACTACCTGTATTACTGGTCACTATCACAAATCCAATGAAGAGCCCAACCTAAAGACCAACACAAACACATAGGATTAGTTCCCTGTAAAATAATTTCGCTCCTTAAAATACATTCATAATCAATAAGTTGCAAACGTCATTTCTATACCTTTTTGTCCACTGCAACCGCTTAAGAAATCGCTTCATGAAAACGTACGGGGATACACTTAAGTAGATCATCTGCAGTTCCACATGTTGCACATGTCAGATATGAAATCAATCATGCTCCCAATGTTTTGTTGTTATACACAAATATTAGTAAGTAACTAAATCTCAGTGATTAACAAATGGAAATGTATCAATTGCTCAACAAATTAAAAAAGTAAGAAGCCTATTCCCAATTTGACTTTTTTGCGGTGCCACTTCTTCCTGCTCAAACAAAAACATCAAACACTACCCAACAATATTAATCATATGACCCAAGATTTACCAAGAAAAATTCGGAACCCCAAATTTCAAATCATCAAGATCCAATTTTCAGTAAGATTACAAAAACATATTGACTTTAAAATTACATTTTGGGGGAAAGCATTAATTGGATGACCCAAAATTTATATGGTAATTTCGGAACTCAAAATTCCAAAGAAATAATAATTAATAAAAATCAACAAGTAACAATATACATTCTACAAAAGAAAAAAATTAAACCCCAAATTTCAAATCATCAAGATCCAAACTTCAGTAAGATTGAAAGAAGTCACCAATGTCTAACTAACTCAAACCTAAAATTTAATCCATTTATTCAAAAATACCACAAAATCAAGTAACCAAGAATAAAAGCAAACAAAGATGACAAAATTAGGGATTTTACCATGAAAGAATTGTAGATTGATCGAGAAAAAGCCTTGATAAAGATCTCTTCGCTTGTAGAGATTTCTAGCACAGCGTTTTTACTTTCAAAGATTTTAGCAGATCGTGGTATCTTCAAGGTTGTTGTGTTGCTGAATTTTAGCATGTTTTTGTCATCAATTGCTTTTGTCTTGCTTTGGCTTTATTACAATGAGAAACTGAAGAGGAATTGGGAATGACAGTGTTTTTACTGTTCATAATGAACAGTACCAAGGCTCTCCAAATGTTTTATTGCTACTAGAGGATTAGGTTTTCACACATCGAGACGGTCTTTTTGAAATATCAACTCTAGTTGGATCAAACATAT
>JPXE02000279.1:0-12367 GCA_000753965.2 Amaranthus hypochondriacus | reverse complement strand
GTGGCTGCCGGACGTGAGAGAGGGGAAGGAGGGAGGTGGCCGCCGCTGCTGTCTGGGCGGTGCCGCCAGTGGCTGGTGGGGGAAGGAGAGAAGAGAGGAAAGGAGGAAGAAAGAGAAGGGAGAATGGAAATGGGTTTGTCTCTTAGAAAAAAAATTGAAATGACGGTTCTTGAATCTTAAGAGCTAGGGTTTTATTAGTACTCTTATCATGAATATTATTATAAATATTAATTTTATTATTATTATTATTATTATTATTATTATTATTATTATTATTATTATTATTATTATTATCTCTAGATTCATAAGCTCACACATTCTAATAAAATAATAATTTGGCTCAAACCTCTTTATTTAGAAGTCGTAGTTGTATGTATTTTAATATTAACATATGTTAATATTTAAATTCGTTTACAAACGAAACTTATTAAGCTACTTTAAAATTAATTTAATATAATTATAAAATCCTTAGAAGTTATTAAAATATTAATTAATGAAGTCAGAAAATCTCGGGGTGTTTACATATTGTGATTGAAATAAGTGAGAGAATTGAAGGAGAAAAATACGTGGATTACGTTTAGGGTTGTGGCGAAACTAGGGTTCAGACTTCAGAGTCCCAGGGGCACAAACAAATGAACAGGGATTACAATTTTTCCGTAATTTCAACAATCACAAATGACAATTTATTGATATTTAATATATGCCATATCATAATACCAAACACATTCGAAAACATATTAACAATTGAAATGAAAACTAAGAAAAACCTAAAATTTGGAATAGGGGATTACAAAAATCAAATTAATACCTGAATTTGAATCGAAGGTGTCTGATCAGTGGTCACGGTGGTCTTCACGGCAGCAGCAGTGGTGGGGCCTTGCGTTACGCGTATAGCGTCACTGATTCACAGCGAAGAGCGAACTCTAGGTTGGGTTTTGAGATTGTAATAATATGATGGAGGAAGAAAAATAAGCTCTGATTGGGGAAGGGGCAAACTGAGACTATTTATAGTAACTAGTTGTGGGGCCGCGTGCGTAGCACGCGGTCCCCAAGTTACACTATCGAATTTAAAAATTGTCATTTTATACGCATATTAAAAAAATTATGTGAATAAAAATTTTAGAATGTTAATATGTTGCAAATGTGTAAAAGACGAAAGGGCTGAAAATGTATAGGTAATATTAGGCAACAACATCAAAGTAAGGCATGAAACTTATTGAAGGTTCTATATGTTCAGCCACGAGGAGGCATGAAAATGTATTGAACAATTGTAAGCCTTTTCGTCGTGAACAATTTTTTTCCTTAACCACACGTGGAAGGAGCTCAAATATTAAAATGCTACTTGTATTTTATGGTTATCATTGAGATATTACTATAAGTGGCGGATATTAAAACAATTTGTAAATCAATAATTTTCGAGGTATGTTTTTTATTTGGTAATAACACAAGAAAAGTCTCTAAATCGGATTAATAAATGATTTCATTTGAACTTGTAGCTAATAAAAAATAACCTTATTGTAAAAAACACAAAGAAATGAAAATTCCATACTCAAAAATTTGATAAACTCATAGCTAGCAAGATGTAACACTTGGCTATAATTGCATTGTCATATAAGTGGCGGATATTAAAACAATGTTTATAAGATAACTATTAAGATATTAAGGTTATGACATGAAATTACCTCATTAAAGATAGTATCATAATTAACATGCTGACTCCCTTTACCACAATAATTTTTGATCAATATAATTCATATATAATTGCATTGTCATATATACAAATTATAAAGTAAATTGCCCATTGTTCCAATTGGGCTATTGTTCATGACTAATGCCAAAAGTCATACACAAGCCAATGGTGGTTAGACTAAATGTACATGGTCCCTATGACAGGTTATTACACAATCGTTTGATCAAATAGACAAAATCTTCGAGTACTCAAGCAAAAGAATAATTCTTAGTCTCGACTATTAAAGCACTATTGTCAATCCCATTTCTATCATCGTCCTACCTCCTCCAGAACCTTTGACCACGCTTGGCTTTTTCTCGCTTCATCTTCAATCCAAGAACTGCATAAAGAAGTAGCGTAAAATTTTTTTTGAGAAAAACAGGAATACTAAAAGGACATGTATCAAATTAAATGGGACGGACAAAAGTTAAAAATTATAAACTCGATATAATTAGTAGAATGTTAAGAGTTTCAATAGCTTGTTTGAGATAGAATGGCAATATAACCGCTGTAGGTGACAGTGACACCACCACAATCCTTCAGTCCCTAAAGGTACAATAGTCCTTTATTATTTTTTTGATCAAAAGATTGGAATTTGAAGTAGGGGAGGGGAACTGCATGCTATTTGTTTTTCTTATTGTTTTTCTTAAAGAAGGAACAATTTTTTGAACTTCGTATTCTAACTTTTGATCAACCCCATAGTAAAGCAGTTATTACTTGAAGCTCATATGTGAACACCCCTCACCCAAATTCTCCACTCTCTTCTGGAGAATACCAAACATAAACCAACTTCCAAAAGGACAACACTATCAGGAATATAACATACAGACACTCAGGCAAGATAATATAAACATAGATGAATAAAACCTGCAAATGATATAATATTTCATGATTAAGGGGGAGCTTTCCATCAATAACAAGATCAAGATAACTTCGGATCTCCTTAAGACGAGCATCTAGCCCCTTAAGAGCTGCAAGTTTCCCAGTAACATGCAACATTAGAAATTAAGAGCTTTTAATGTCCTCTAAAGAAACATATTAATAAACTAATATAAGGAAGCAAATTTCCGAAGTCCAAACAAGTGCCTTTAATACACAAACTGAGTATACTGAGTGCCAAAGTGTCAAATACATACCTCTGTTGCTAGTGTACTGACGGTAGTATCCTTCACATCTCTGAGCAAGTGTTCGACTCCTACAAGAAGAACACAAATAAATCTTTAAAAAGAGGACTTTACCACTCATAACAACTAATCACAAGGGACGAGACATAGCCTACTGATATACAACCTTATAAATTAGTACACAGAAGTTACCGACATGGAAACGAAAAAATTCACCACGAAAACCTACCAATTTCCTCCACTTCGTAGGCAGCAATTTCAGAAGGAACGTGGACAAATACCTTCTGGCTCTTCTGTGTTGCATTCTGCAAATGTTCAAGCATATTAGCTACAAGTCTTATTGGGAATTTCAACATTCAGCTTTGAAAGAAAGAATTAATATGGAATTAATGTATCATATTCATTGTAAAAAAACCTAACAATGCTCAAGTTTGAACTCCAACAATATGGGGTATTCATTCATTTATATTCAAGCTAAATTAGTTCCAAAAAATTAGGTTCTTGGTTAGATCAGAGACAGAGAACTGCAAAGCGCAACAACTCTACTAAGAATAAAACAACTTACAGTTTAGAGCAATCTAGATCTTAACAGCAAGAATATTATGAGATTCAAACAATTGAAGAGAGAAAAAATCAACAGAAATTACATGGTACCTCTTTCACTTCTTCAACAACATAATAAGCTTTTGTGGGTATTCTAGCTCTTCCGGTGAATGTCAATGATAACTAATACGGGATTTGGCACGTAGCTATAGCATTAAGAAAATGCAACGCTAGGGTCAGCTAAAAATGACAGCTTAGCTTAATGAGTTTAAAGAAAGATCAACAACGTCAGTGACAGCGAAATCTAAAATGCAAAACAGCTGAAAATATAAATAATACTGCAGAAGTCGTCATTTGAAACAATTGACTTGATTCTACAAAATTAATATCTTTCCTTTCATGCTACACTAAATCACAATACTCAATGTACCTTGTCTAAGTTACTCAATGTACAGGTATTAGGTCATAAACATCAATGTACCTTGTGGATGTCATCGCGATTGTGGTATAAGTCGCAATGTTGCGGACCCGGCACCTCATTGTAGTGTGATACGTTTCGCAAAAATTGTAACGTGAATTGTTAACTTGAAAAAAAAATCCATTTTGTCGAGCTCAATTTTCTAGAACATTTACATTAATAAAGCTTATAATAGGTCTTTAAGGACTTAATACATTTAAGAAAAGGGATATGAAACCTAATATGTTGGGATAAAAGCTTATAATAGACGTTACTCCATGATTTTTAATCATGAGTTACATAACGGGGTTTTGCGGTTTCGCGATAGAATTTCGTTATAAAGAGGTTGTTCTATAATTGAACGGCCTCATTTTTATTCCATGACCTCAAGCGCACTCAGACACCTCACACCATATCACATGACTTTCTCTTTGCTTTCCTTTCGTTTTCATTAAAAGTTATTCTCAATAAGAAAGCACCCAGATATAACCTGCCAGTGTGAAGATCAATTTAAGAGGTATCATAGTCAAATTCAGAGTGCCTATTGCAGGACATGGTTACTTAATATACACATCAAGTCGAATTAGCATAGTTCATAGTAAGTACCCAGACTATCATGGCCCCCTATAGAATGCAATGTGTCGGGCTTTAGATCTATGACTTTCATCAACTGGAAAGATCTTAAAAGATAATTTTTAAAGAGTACTATGCCTAGGTTCAGCAGAACATTTTGCTTGAGATCTAGTAAACTACCAGTTCATGAGGGAACCCATAAGTAGCTCTCCAGATGAATATCGGCTAAACTACAAATTCATGAGGGAGAAACAACGTCAAATAAGTCAGAGAAGTGGCAGGACTATATACAAGACAAGAACAATACAAGAAAACAAATGAGCATCTTTCAGAGTCCATGAAGAAAACAGTTGTCTTACTCATTAAACAATCTATGGATATTCAAATCATTCTCCCGTAGCTTAGGACCAGTGTTGTACCAGCCTACAACATGCTCCTTAGCTGAAATTAAGAAACATCATAAGTTTAAAATCAGGTGCAAGATGAAAGTGTGTGTTCAGAGATTACAAACCATTAATCCTCCTGAACATTGAGAACATAGATTCATGGTAGTTGTGATCTAGAAACCAGATTCCTGGGCCTTTATCTTCTTCCTCAAAGGGAACTGCAGTAATCACAGTTAAATGAGTGAGACCATATACCGACAAAAAGAGGGATGAAATTTCTCAGGTAGCAAGTTGCAATCACCAAAACGTCAAGGACCAACATGATCAGCAAGTTGAAACAACAAAAATTAAGAATGTGATCTAGCTATGTGATATTGACATGACTTTCAAATAACACAATATATTGCATTGTACCACATAGATGATAAAATCAGAAACAAAAAGAATTATGTACTATTGTTGACATAGCAGATTTATAGTTTGAACAAAAAGAAATGTGGTATTTTAACGCTTCATGCCATCTTACAAAGATGTCGTCACAAATTCAACATCAAGCTAAACAGTAAACAATGAAGCAACAAAACTAAATCCACAACTTAAGTGTCCAAGAATGTAGAAATACTTAATATTCCCATTGAAATATAAAGGTTGTAACCAAAAGACCCAAGAAATTTTACATCAACACAATTTAAGAATTGAGTGATGTGCAAAAACTGGAGCAGAGTTTCCACAAATTATAGTCCATGGAATTCAAAACTCTTAAGTCTAGCTCATTCAATTAGGCCATAACCATACATTTCACAACTATTGTCAATTGCCAACACCCAAAATCAGAAAAATATGGCTTTAAGTTCACACAAATAATTGGTGAAATCAAACACAATGTGAACAAATAGGCATATACTATTAAAAAGCATTAAGTTAAATGACATCAACTTATCAACCACCCAAGAGCATATTTTCACCTCAAAATCATGAATCTTACACTTATTTCAACTATAAGAGCTAATAATGGAGTAGATTGAACCTGATTTGCCCATATTAGAACATAATTAAACTATTTTGAGTTTATTGTTGCGCAAAAAGAACTTCATAATATAACTGTTCTGAATAAAAGGATGTGCTTCAAGTTAATTAAGCTGATAAAAACATTTCTTTAGCACGCCCCTAGATATAAATATCACCGATTATTATTCATTTCCTCTACAACCCATCTATTAGCAATCTTCCAAAACATGTTTATAGTAACAACATGATCCTTGCAAACCAAATAAATGTCACAAGAATGTGAATACAAACAACCAACTCATTTTATCAAGTTCTAGCTCACATCATCCACGAGCTGCACAAATTAAATTGTTCGATCTAAAGGAAAGCTCAATATCATCAATATTTCTCTCCACAAGCTATCAAAGCAAGCCCAAAATTAAAATAAATATCTCAACTAAAAAGCATCAAAATCATTGCCCTCATTCAGCATCTTATCAAATGTTCAACATTGGTATGACTTTTGAGATCCCAAATGTTGTAAGATAGAAATAGTTCAATGAAATTTGGATCATAGTGCAAAAATAGTTCAAGGAATATCACATGCTTTTGAATTATGACCGATATTTGGCGATACAATAACCACAACTCTTAGGAATATCACATGCTACTTATAGTCCAACTAATAAAAATTATTAAAATTAGCTCCTTATTTGAGTTCATCTTACTGAAAAACCATCTCTCGACTAAAGCTAAAATGAATCAGTGTACCCGCGTTAACAATACAAATTCAAATTCAGTGAACAATTTCAAGGGCAGCAATAAAATATTATATATCGCAGCAACGCTAAAAATAACTAATTGTTGACATACATTGCAAATATTGGAATGATAACAAATTTGTAGCTCATGGCCAAATTAAAAAAGGCATTTGTGGCAACTGTTGCGCAGCATGATTGAATAAAATCTTGTACAAGACTGCAACAAACTTCATTAAAAGGTTTTAAGTTTAATAGTCTAGGCATATTTCAATAAAATAAAGATGTTTAGGATGTTGGTTAAGATGACTACCTGTATTACTGGTCACTATCACAAATCCAATGAAGAGCCCAACCTAAAGACCAACACAAACACATAGGATTAGTTCCCTGTAAAATAATTTCGCTCCTTAAAATACATTCATAATCAATAAGTTGCAAACGTCATTTCTATACCTTTTTGTCCACTGCAACCGCTTAAGAAATCGCTTCATGAAAACGTACGGGGATACACTTAAGTAGATCATCTGCAGTTCCACATGTTGCACATGTCAGATATGAAATCAATCATGCTCCCAATGTTTTGTTGTTATACACAAATATTAGTAAGTAACTAAATCTCAGTGATTAACAAATGGAAATGTATCAATTGCTCAACAAATTAAAAAAGTAAGAAGCCTATTCCCAATTTGACTTTTTTGCGGTGCCACTTCTTCCTGCTCAAACAAAAACATCAAACACTACCACAATATTAATCATATGACCCAAGATTTACCAAGAAAAATTCGGAACCCAAATTTCAAATCATCAAGATCCAATTTTCAGTAAGATTACAAAAACATATTGACTTTAAAATTACATTTTGGGGGAAAGCATTAATTGGATGACCCAAAATTTATATGGTAATTTCGGAACTCAAAATTCACCAAGAAAATAATAATTAATAAAAATCAACAAGTAACAAATATACATTCTACAAAAGAAAAAAAATTAAAACCCCAAATTTCAAATCATCAAGATCCAAACTTCAGTAAGATTGAAAGAAGTCACCAATGTCTAACTAACTCAAACCTAAAATTTAATCCATTTATTCAAAAATACCACAAAATCAAGTAACAAGAATAAAAGCAAACAAAGATGACAAAATTAGGGATTTTACCATGAAAGAATTGTAGATTGATCGAGAAAAAGCCTTGATAAAGATCTCTTCGCTTGGTAGAGATTTCTAGCAGCAGCGTTTTTACTTTCAAAGATTTTAGCAGATCGTGGTATCTTCAAGGTTGTTGTGTTGCTGAATTTTAGCATGTTTTTGTCATCAATTGCTTTTGTCTTGCTTTGGCTTTATTACAATGAGAAACTGAAGAGGAATTGGGAATGACAGTGTTTTTACTGTTCATAATGAACAGTACCAAGGCTCTCCAAATGTTTTATTGCTACTAGAGGATTAGGTTTTCACACATCGAGACGGTCTTTTTGAAATATCAACTCTAGTTGGATCAAA
Organism: Amaranthus hypochondriacus; assembly: GCA_000753965.2. NCBI lineage: Eukaryota > Viridiplantae > Streptophyta > Magnoliopsida > Caryophyllales > Amaranthaceae > Amaranthus > Amaranthus hypochondriacus. The sequence goes on along the minus strand of JPXE02000279.1, from coordinate 4,309 downwards.
CATATAGAAAAAATATAACAAAATTATGCATTAAGTTTTTAATGGACTGAGCATGAAAAACGTCTCCTAGAGAGAGGACGAGCAACACATGTGGCACACACGTGAACAGGTGACTTAACGTTCACGTCAAGAATATGTAAAAATTTGGTTAGGGTTGATTTTTACTGTTTATATTGATTTTTAGCGATTGTTGCTAATTTTTACTAATTAAATTTTTTTTACTAATTACTAATTTTTTATGTGAATTCAGGGTCTTAGACTCTAAGTGGCTCAAATTCGATTCACCAACCAGATTTAAATCCAACTTACCCTAAATGCAAGTCTCGATGACCATTCTTGTATTAGACTACTGTCTCATGGTAAGACATAATTGATACAAAACATAAGTATTTAATGTACGGAAATGGGTGACTGTATTAATTTAAGTTTAATAAATCAATTATAATTTAAAGGTTAAAATTGATTGCTTTTATAAGTGAAATATAATTTATCACTATACAATGATGACTTATACTGTTATGATTTATTGGTGTGACTTGAGTGCACCAAATTAATCTTATGAACTAGTGTATTAGAATCCTATGAGGATGTTAAATGGGTGCATTAAGATGGTGTCTTAATGTGTATGTGATTAAAGTGTATGGTAAATGTGTGAGTTACGGGTGCTTTGATCATGGGAATTAAGTAGTATGATGAATGGAGTTAATTAGATGATATGGAAGTCTAATGAACAGCAGCAGCTTCAGTGTTGTCGTGCTCGAATGAGCCTCACTAAGCTCGAACAAGGCACCTTCTTCAGCAGCAAACAAAAGCCATCACGAAGACACGCTCGGACGAGCACCTCCCTGCCTCGAACGAGCACTTGAAGTCAGTAACCTGCTGTGAGCATGTCTTTGTTCTCTGACCTTTCATTCACCTTGGAGTTGCTGTTTCAAAGCTTTCAATTATATTTAATTCTAAGCACTAAGTTTGTACATTTATTAAGAGTAATTTACTCTTATAAATAGTGAGTTTGTAAAGCTCATGAAAATACACAAAAATCAATCCACAAAAACTACCCCAAGCCAAACATGCCTTAGTCTCATCTCTTCTCTAATTGTAATTCTTAATTGTTATAATATAAGAGTTACTACACCGGAGGACGTAGCCAAAATTTGGTGAACCTCGTTAATATTTTGTGTCGTTTATTATTGCATTTTTATCTCTTACAAACACCGAGTTTATTGTTTGCGTAATTTGTTTCACACAAGACTTCATACTTTCGATCTTGATGGTATTAGAGGTTGTAACACATCGTTCGATCTCTAATACGTCATCGTTTACATATACAATGATGACTTATAATGGACTCAGTATACTTTGAAAGAGAAGATTGCACACAAGGTTTCATCTTCAAAGGTCAAACAATATTAGTGAATCACGCATATTAGCGCCTTCTACGCACAGTTGGGGCCGCTTTCGCTGCGCAGTTGGAGGCAGCTTCTCGGAGGAGCCACACGGAAGCTTTCGCCCAGTTTCTTGCTCAATCCTATTCTTGAGCTCTCGGAGTATTCGAACTTGTCCTAGTTTCTCTGGAGACAATAATCCCAATAAATCCTACAAGAGAACAAGTAAACAATGTCAGATATCAAAGTTATCAGAAAAAGAGACAAAATGCCTTAGTTCACCTTGTGGTTTTGGTATAGCTGTTTTGGTGTATATGATCCGAGTTGGAGTGCAAATGATATCGACGGGCACATCGTGGACTAATAGCTTTCGGTTGGGATATCATCTACTAATTGTTGATCATGCACTGCAATGTACACATGTAGCAAACTACCAAATTAATTGTCAAATAGTGAGAAACTACCCAGATAACAATAAATCCAAATGAGTGTCTCAAGAGTAAAAATTGACATGAGTGTTCAAATGTAATCTTTGTCATTATTACTTAAAATATCTACACAAATTCTCAAATGAAACGGTCTTACGGTGAGACCATCTCTGTTGGGCTAGGTTGATCATTTATGAATTTAAAGTGATCACTTATAGTTTAAATGTGATCACTTTATATAGTCTTAAAGTGATCTTTATATCCTTAAAGTGATTAACTAGAAAATGAACTAATTATATGGTTCGACTCATGATGAGACGTCTTACACAAGACTTGTTGATCTATCTATTAAAAGTTGCAGCTACGACTTTAACCTCAAACCCCATGCAATACCAAACTTCCTTTACCATTACCACCAAATGGAATGCGAGGTGGCCCGTGGGGTCGAGTGGCCCGGGCCCTTTAGCCCACTTGTGGCTTCACATGTTAGTGAATAAACTTCAAATCAAAATGTTCATTATGCCATCCTCAGATGGGTATCTTTCATCAAATACTAGATTTTGTCCAAAACTTGAGAACAAAAATCTACTGTATTGAACTCTTGCATATTCCTAATGACTGACAGCATACTAATCTTTGCATGTACTAATACATTGCTGTTTGTTGCATATACAATCAGTATCTTTGCATATACTAATGACTGACAGCATAATAATCTTTGCATATACTAATGACTGACAGTATTAGTACATACCAATAAGACTTTGATCTTCAACTGAGATGGTGAGATGGTGAGATGGTGATGTCCTCTGGTATGGCGCGAGTGTAGAGGAGGGAAGAAAATGGAAATTAATGGAGGTGGGTTTTAATTGAAGAAGACAGTAGACATTAAAGAAGGCTAGTAGGTGGGTTTTTAATTGCTCACGTGACAGGCATGTGGAAGTCAACCGTTAATTATACCGGTCAATTAACGAAATTGAGTAATAGGTAGTCTTTTGAAAAGAATTGTATTACGTAAGATAGTTTTTTGCAAATTTTTTATATAAGGTAATTTTTTAAAAAAAGTGTATAAATAAGGTGGTCTCTTTAAATAATAATGTTCTAGTTAATCAAAAGTTAGATTACTGTACAGAAAATCTTCTAATTATTTCAGGTTCCTGGCTTGTGGCGGTAAACTGGAAACGTCTCATATAGCCTCCCATGGAAGGAAGCAAAGCCACGAGGACCCCAGCCGAAGATTCATGAACTCCATTGACGCATTTCCTCATCCCGACCGACATTATTTCCCAATTTCATGACTTCCTCCTCAGCCAATTTTTTATTCCTAAAGTATTTATCGGCCCGAAAATTAGGGTTTCGATCCTGGAAATGTGATCAGCCATGGCGGATCACTACAGGTTGTTAGGAGTCACAAAAAGCTCTTCGAAAGAAGAAATCAAAGAAGCATTTCGTAAATTGGCGATCAATATCATCCAGATAAGCATGCTCAATCCTCCAAATCTGCAAGAGATGCCGCCACTCTCAAATTCAAGCAGGTTTCTGAAGCTTACGAGGTTCTCATTGATGATCGTAAGCGTGCTGCGTACAATTTAAGCCGCTACAACAAAAATTCTAGTTATTCTTACCATAATAACTATGATCCCAATTACTACTATCGCGGTGGTTCTTATCATCGCCCTCCGCCATATTCGTCCCAACCACATCGTTTTATGTTGAATTTAGATGCCGTTTTTCGATATATGACGACTCGTGCTTTTCTTCTAAACGTTGCGTTTGCCGGGTATACTCCTCTCTCTCTCTCTCTCTCTCTCTCTCTCTGTGCTCTTCGTTTGATTTTTTCGTATTGGTTTTGTTATGAGTTGTTTTCTTGCATAATTATGGGAGATTTTTTTTTCTTTTTTTTTACAATCGAATTTCTTCCATGGAGGAAGAGCATTAATTCTTTAACGGGGAACACTACCAGAAGAATCGCATAACCCAATTGTTGTTATAGAAGAGTTAGAATTTAAAGAGTTTTGAATAATCATTTGCCTTAGAAATCAAATCATCAATGTCAGTCATATTTGGTATGTATCGATATGGACATGACATTGTTCAAACTTCAAACCAGACTATAAGTGTTCGTGCAATTTGATAAATGTGTTTTGATGACAGATTCTTACATGTGTATTGAACAAGGACAGCTATTAGCTACTATGTAATGTAACAATGACATTAACCCATTAGCTATCTAGTATTTTTGTTATTTGCCTTTTAAAGGTATGCTTTCAAGTATTGTTGCCTTTTCTGGTGATATACATTTGTTTGAATGAGATACATTTGAGGTTGTGGATGATTTTGGAAGGGGTGATTATTTGGTGTAGACACAATATGCAAGAGCTTATGGTAGAGTGTCATAAAACATCTGCAGAAAGTTTATATTGCATTTATTGTCTTAATGCTACTACTTGGCTTCTAACTAGTCCGGATCAGATGAATACAAACTTACCTTGCAGT
>JPXE02000278.1:0-22883 GCA_000753965.2 Amaranthus hypochondriacus | reverse complement strand
TATAATTCCAAATCAGTTTCCAAATCAAAATTAAATTCACAGACCAAATCAATTCTTTAATGAGAATTAAAATCCAGTTTTTTTAAAATTAAAAAACATAGAGCTTGAATGAGAATTTGAGACCCAAAAATGGAAATGAAAATCAACAATGAAAATTGAAATGAAAATCTCTAAAAAATGGGCGAAAAATGGGCGAAATGAAAATCAAAAATGAAAAATGAAAAATGAAAATAAAAAATGGGCGAAATGATCAGATTATAAAGCTTGAATGAGAATTTGAGACCCAACAACATACTATTAGCACCTATATAACAATGATCAGACACAAATCAATTCTTTAACATGGTCTTCTACTCTTCTTAACCCTAGCATCATCTCCTTCATAACCACTACCCAATTCACATACCAAATCAGAAATAAACAATGGGCGAAAAAATCAAAAATCTCTGAAAAATCAAAAATGAAAGATGATTAAAAAATTGTCGAAACTGGAGAAATGGAGAAATGGTAATGAGGAGTAAAATCTCTGAAAATAAAAAATGAAAGATGATTAAAAAATTGTAAACATACCTAGAATTGATGAAGAAATGGTCGACAATGGCTTGAGATCTCTGAAGATTATGGTCGAATATGGAGATGAAGATGAAAGATGTCTAAACTCTGAAGAAATGGCGAAATGGCGTGAGAGTTGAAGAGGAATGGACGGTTTCTTCTTCAGATGAGTAATGATGATGAGTAGTTTAGGCAGGCACTTCTTTCCAAATCTTGGGAATCAGTTTTTTTTTTTTTTAATTTTGTTTTTTAAAATTATCAAAATACAATATTGGGCTGGGCCAATTCAATGGTCTATAGGATATACAGTATTTTAGGAGAATTTGTGTAGATACTAAGCAGGCCTAGATTTGGGAATAGGCAAGGTCTGCAAATGCCTAGGCCCAAGTTTAAGGGGCCCAAAATCATTAAACCCTTTTTTTAATATATAATTTTTTTTTTAAAAAAAAACTAAATGTAAACCCTTCCTCTTTCACCCGTGAATTGGAGAAGTTTGTAAAAAAAATTTAATGCACTGCAATTCTCTCTCCTCTGTAGTTGGATTGCATCTTCCAAGATTCAAATTCCAATCATCTTTTTCATGTCTTTTCGTCTCCCTTCCTTGATTTCTCTTCTCAATCTCATTTATTGTCATTCATTATTTTTTTTTCAATTGAATTTATATGAAAATATATTCCTAAAAAATATCAACAATTTATTATCTCAAATTTTAAAAAAAACGTACTTTTAATTTGCAAATATATAGAGAGATAGTTGGTGGTCATTGATGAACTCAACAACTCAACAAGTTATTTGGTAATTTTTTTCTCCTTAATTCTTATAATTTAATCTTACAAATTTTGCATTTCATCTATTACACTTTATTTTATGAATTATGAGTAACTTGTTTTTTTTCGATATTAGTTTTATTTTTTCCAGCCTTGTAATTTTTAGTTAGATGTATTTTATTTTAATTTGTTGATTATTTTTTAAAATTTTGAATTTCTTTTATTTGTTACCTTTTATAGTCTATTTCTGATAGATGATTTTTTTGTGTAATTTTTTTCCAATGTTAAAGTTCAACATTGGAGTTGAATTGAATTGTTCAAGATCTTGCCTCTTTGTTTGTTCCTTACTCTTTTTGAATTTTTTTTAATTGGTTAATCAAAATTTCATTTATATGTTATATTGCCTAAAAAAGGTTTATAGTATGTGAAAAGAGAAAAAGGAAAAAACGAGAAGAAGAGTTAATAAAATCCCAACAACGACAATTTGATGAAAATTATTGAATTTAGCTTAAGTGCTTGTTTTAAGGACAATTTGTAATATTTTATGAACAATATGTATTTTATGTGATTATTCGTATTTTCATGATGAAATGTTTTATTTTTGGAAATATTATTAAAGGGGCCCTATTTTTCTATTTTGCCTAGGGCCCATAAAATGTCAAGAACGGTAGTGATACTAAGGTGTGTAGTACTGAGATCAAAGATATTAAATAATTAGAATTCCGTGCCACACTATGCTTGCTTATATTTCGTGGTGAGTGAGTTACGGGGGTCGTAACTAAGTTTTAAGGAGGGGTAGAATGTGATAGAATTTTGCACATCTAACCGCATTTTCTCCCGCGTTTTAACACATTTTCGCCTTATAATAACAACCTGTTATAAACTTACATGCTTTTGGTTGATTGTTTGAACCATTTTGTGTGATATCTACTTGGTTTTCATTGATTGTTTGAATCAATTGGCGTAATATTTACATGATTTGATTAGTTGTTTAAGCTTATTTAAGTGATTATAAATACTCTAAATGAGATATGTATGAATATTCTGATAGAGTGAGTATCCTTTTATCAATAGTGGCAATAATTTCACAATCCTTGAGTCAATTCTTGAGCTTAAAATAGTTAAAAACACCTTTTTGAGTTATTAGAAATACAAATTCTCATGATTAGTGTCTTGGTTAATTTAGTTTCGGGGACGAAACTTCTTTTTTAAGGGGGGTAGTCTGTAACACCTCGATATTTTTGACGTCATTAATTAATATTTTAATAATTTTTGGGATTCCATAATTATATTAAATTAATTTTGAAATAGTTTTAATGAATTCGTTTCATGTACAAATTTAAATATTAGTATATATTTATAATAAAAATACAAGTACGATTTGTAAAATAAGATGTTCGAATCAAAATGATTATTTTATCAAAAAGGTGTGAGCACACGAAGGTGAGTCTACCAGTCGAGTCTCGCAAGAAAATGAATGTAGAGAACAAAAATAAATAATTAAATAATACTAATAGTAATAATAATAATAATAATAATAATAATAATAATAATAATAATAATAATAATAATAATAATAATAATAATAATAACAATAATAATAATAGATTTAGTAATAATAATAACAAGGATAAAGGGATTCATTAAACCCTTGTTACTCAAAAGAAACCAGCCGTCACTCCCTCCTTCTCCTCCTTTCCATCTCTTCTCCCTTTCCTCTGTGTGTACCGCCAGCCTACAAATCGGACGGCCACTCACGAAGCCCTAGCAGCGCCACCACGTCACCCTTCTTTTCCCACTGCCAACCACCAGCAGCAGAGGCTGCGATGTTCGCCCAATACAGCAGCTACTGTTGCGTTTTCGTGCACCCCAACAGCAGCCACGGCTGCCTGCACCGCCACCTATGCCCATTGCGGTGTCTTTTTCCTCCTGTGCCACCACCACTACATTAAATACTTGTCATTTCACCCCTCTTCTCTTATTTCCCCATTGTGAGCCATCTCTTCTTATCGCTAAATTATTTTCTTGTTTTTTTTAGTTGGAGTTTTAGTGAGTGTATTGAGTTTGATGTTGGTTTGTGTTAATTTGATTGAATCTTTTGTGGATAAGAGTTTGATGGATGAATTGAACATATTTATGATATAGAGTTTGAAGTAAGATTAGAAATTATAGGTTGTGAGTTGATTGTGTATTAGCTTCTTTGAATCTTAGTTTGGGGAGTAATTAAAGATGGTATCTTTGAATAATAAATTTTGATTAAGATTTAATTTAGGAATGAAATTTTAATAGTGTGTACTCAAATGTTATATGTTGGTGGTGCGATGATTGATTTGATAATTTCATAAGTTGTTTTAAGATTTAGTTGTGTTAGTGTGATTAAGATATATTTAGTTACTAATGATTTTTTATTTTAGTTGACTATGGAAGTGATTTCGTTGATTAAATTTGGAATAATACTTGCTAATTGTTGTGGTTTGATTGTTGTGAATTACAAATGCTCTTAGTAGGTCATCATTGAAGTTATAAATGCATAATCGTTGTAAAGCAAACAACATAATGTCAACTTGTCGTCGATGGTTGCTAAAGTTACATGTCGTGTTGTTGTGATTATAGTTCTTTCTAGTTTTGGATAATGTAACAAATTATATCGTGATTCGACAACTCTAAGATTTACCTTATTGTTATATAAGTATTATATAAGTGTTATATAAAAAATTATAAGGCTTAGTTGTGATTAGTTATTTTTTGAGTAACGCTAACCGTTATACTCAAAATTAGTTGATGTGAAGGAATGATTCGCATATACTTTCACTTTAAAATGATGTAAAGGCTTATGTTGTGTTGAATCAATGACTTTGACTTGTATTGAATGAGTCGTGTGCGTGCTAGAGTAATCGGAAACTCATGTTGAATGGGTGATAGCGGTTACTTTGGTGTTTAGTTGGTATGACAAAGTAGTTAAGGAGACTTATTAGTTTCATTCCTAACTCATATTATGACATACTTTATTGATGCTAATCATACAATACTATAAAAATGTTGAAAAATTACAAGTTTCATCCTTTAAGGAGACATGACAAATGTAATCATTTTGGTGGATGATAGTTTATTATAGACATCATTTGCCTAAATTAGACTTTAATTATATTTAAATTTAGATCTAATTAATCATACATCATACATCATATCATACAGTACTATAAAAATGTTGAAAAATTACAAGTGTCATCCTTTAAGGAGGCATGACAAATGTAATTATTTTAGTGGATGGTAGTTTATTATAGACAATATTTATCTAAATTAGACATTAATTATCTTTAAATTTAGAGCTAATTAATTAGGTATAGTAAGGAGTATAATTTATTATAACATCATACAATCTGACAAAAAGAATGTAAAATTCCACATGACATGCTTAAAATGATTTTCCATAAAGAATGATTCTTACCAAAATTAACATCAACTCATTAAATTCTAAAATATTTCATTAAGAAACAAAAAATATTCTAAAAATCATACAATACTATAAAAATGTTGGAAAATTACAAGTGTCATCCTTTAAGAAGACATGACAAATGTAATTATTTTAGTGGATGATAGTTTATTATAGACAATATTTACCTAAATTAGACTTTAATTATCTTTAAAGTTAGAGTTAATTAATCATACAATCAGTAGTGGAAAAAAACACATTGGCTGCGATTTTTTTGGGGGTATAGGCTGCGGTTTTGACTCGCAGCATTAGTAATAGCAGCAAATGAGAAAAACTTATTGGCTGCGGTCCTAAAAACCGCAGCCTATACCCCATTTTTAGAAAAAAAAAAAAAAAGCCATCAAAGGCTACGGTTTTGGCAATGACCGTAGCCTTTGATGGCTTGTTTTTTGGTTTTTTTTCATTTCGTTTCATGCAATTTAATCAAACAAAATTTCAACAAAAAACAAAAACGAAATTTCAAAACGAAATATAACAAATCAAACGGTTCTGCCCAAACATCTAAGTTAATCCCTAAACAACAAACAACAAAATTTCAACAGAATATATGCTCAGACATCTAAGTTCATGGATTTTAATCAAACAAAAACGAAATTGCAACAATGAAAGAAAAACAAAGAAATTTCAACAAAAAACGAAAGATTCATGGAATTTAAACAAAGAAAAACAACAAACTCAATTAGATATTTAGAGATCTATATAGTAAATAATTTATTACAAAACGAAATATAACAAATCATGCAGAGTAGTCCTCTTCACAGCACTTCCATTTCCATTAAAGATCTAAAACAATTTCACAACCAGATCAAAATAAATAAATCATTAAAAAATTTAGGGAAATTCTACATGGTAAGCACCAGGTTAAGGGAAACGCCTGTAATAACGAATCTTGATTTCGTTTCTACATGGTAAGCACAAGGTTAAGGGAAACTAGCTTTCGTAACTATATGGGCTAAAAAACGTTTGAATGGCCGTTAAAAGGTCAAATTACCATATTGCCCTTGTTTATTCTCCATCATCATCTTCTTCCTTTAACTCCTTTCTTCACCTTCCTTCACCAATTCTTGAACCTTCATTGAAATCAATCTTATACTTCACCTTCCTTCACCTTCCTTCACCAATTGTAAGGCAAACAATAACAACTCCCAAAGCCAAACACACCTTAGTTCTTATCCTCATTCTACCTTTCTCTTTGTTTATGACATAGTTTCGAATAAAAGTAGTAAACTTTACATCATCCAGTAAGATTTCCTCCTGCATATCTAGGACATATGTAACTAACCCATTTAATAAAACATCAATAAAACCAAAACCCACTAAAATAAATATGCAAGTGAACAATTTGGTGAAATTTGAAGCTGGGATTATATCACCATATCCAATGGTAGACAAAGTTACAACAGTAAAATACAGGGCATCAACCAGTTTAACTGTTCTTTTTCCTTTGAATGTGTCATGGGTTAATGTAAATACAGTAATCCCAACAATGATGTATACCAACAACCCAAAAAGAGCTAGATGGAGGATCCTTCGAGCGAGCTTTGGACGGTGTTTATGATCAATGGAGTCGAGTTGAATGGGCCCTTTTTCATCGGGGAAAAGAGGCGGTGCTGAACTCGATCTTGGTGTGCTTGTATCGTCAATTTGATGGAGAAATGGTTCATCCATTATCAAAACCCGCAAGATTTGTGTTTCTAATTTTCTATAACAATTTGGAATTTGGTAAAGGAAGGTGAAGGAAGGTGAAGTATAAGATTGATTTCAATGGAGGTTCAAGAATTGGTGAAGAAAGGAGTTAAAGGAAGAAGATGATGATGGAGAATAAACAAGGGAATTATGGTAATTTGATCTTTTAACGGCCATTCAAACATTTTTTAGCCCATATAGTTACGGCAGCTAGTTTCCCTTAACCTTGTGCTTACCATGTAGAAACGAAATCAAGATTCGTTATTACAGACGCTTCCCTTAACCTGGTGCTTACCATGTAGAATTTCCCAAAAATTTAAATCAAATCGAATTTCCAGAAAAACAAAAAGAAAGCTTACAGAACAAGGCGAAGAACAAGGGAGATAATGAAGATCTGGTGTTGAAATGGAACGAGAGATAGTCGCCATTGAAGATCTGGTGTTGAAATGGAACAAGGCGAAGAACAAGAAAGCTTGTAGTTGATTTTAAGAGAGATAATACTCGCCACTGAAGGGAGATAGTCGCGAAGATCTGGTATAATTTGTATTATTAAGAAGGAGATAGTCGCCATTGAAGAGAGAGAAAGAGAGAAATTGTAGAATGAAGAAGGAGGCGCCTCATTCTGATTTTAAGTAGGGTTTTTTTCAAAGGAGGAAAGGATTACTAGTGTTCAAAGGAGAAAATCAGATCTGATGAAAATAAGAGGAAAGGAATAATAGGGTTGAAGGTGCGTGCGGCGCTTTATGGGCTTTATTAATGGGCTAGTGTTATTTGCTGCGGTTCTTGGTGAAACCGCAACCATTAGTTATGGGCTTTATTATTTGCTGCGGTCATGTATAAAAACCGCAGCCTTTGTATATTTTTTTTTTACCGAATGCTTATTACTTATATTTGCTGCGAGTACCTAAAAACCGCAGCCAATAAGCAGCAACCAATACGTGTTTTTCCACTAGTGAATACTATAAAAATATTGGAAAATTACAAGTATCATCCTTTAAGGAGGCATGACAAATGTAATTATTTTAGTGGATGATAGTTTATTATAACCTAAATTAGACTTTAATTACCTTTAAATTTAGAGCTAATTAATTAGGTATAGTAAGGAGTATAATTTATTATAGCATCATACAATCTGACAAAAACAATGTAAAATTCTACATGACATGCTTAGAGTTATTTCCCATAAAGAATGATTCTTACCAAAATTAACATCAACTTATTAAATTCTAAAATATTTCATCAAGAAACAAAAAATATTCTAAAAATTATTCTTAAATTATTTTAAGAATAATAAAGAATCATTATGAAAATATTATTAGAAGATTATTCAAATTTATCTTAAAAAGTGCGAGAACTTTAATCAATATTTATATTAACAATCTAATTTTATTTCATTTAAGGCACTATATATTATAAAATCATCTAATGCTTTCTGTAAAAGCCTCTTCTGATGCATTCTGTAAAGTCAAGGAAGGTATGTGGGGCCAATTGGTAAAAACTGATGCGGAAACCTCACAAAGGTCGATTATTGAACAGGGGATGATCCTAAAGGTAGGTATGGGTGATACTATTCATTTCTGGCATGATAAGTAGTGCGAAGCTGGTCCTCTATCTAGGGCATTTCCTAGATAATACTCATTGTCTACTCAGAAAGGTTGCTTAATTAACCAAATGGGGGTGTGGAACGGGGAGCTTTGGTCTTGGGATCTAAAATGGCGCAGATTGTTATATGATTGGGAAAGAGAAGAGGTTGGTAGATTGGAAAATTGCCTTATTCTCAAAACCCTAAAGCATAGATGTGTGGATGGTGAGTCATAGAGAGATAGGGATGTTTGCTCCTACCCCGCAAAGAGCATTGTGGAAAAAGTGTATGAATCCTTCAGCCCCATTCTACCCAATTCGATCATCAATGCAATTTGGCATAACCCCTCTTCCCCTCGAGTCAAATTAACTCTTTGGTTGGCAAACTTGGAGAAATTAAACACAAGAGACAAATTAGTACAACATGGCGTTATTGACCCCCAGAATGGCCTTTGCCCCCTTTGTAATGTTGATTTGGAATCAAATTCACATATTCTCTTCACTTGCAAATTCTCCTGGGGAATCTGGATGGAAATTCTTGCGTGGTGGGGAATTAAGGGAGTTCTCCATAAGAGTTGTAGTAATTTAGTGTTGGATGGGATCGCCTTTTGAAGATCAAGAAGTGGAAGAATCTTTGGAACTTGATTATGGGTTGTGTGATTTGGTCACTTTGGTATGAAAGGAATAAAATCACTTTTGAGGATCACTCCCCCCGATTTCAATAAATTTGTTTACACCTTGAAAATAAGGATTGGTAAAGAGTTGTTGGGCTTCACAGATTGCTCTCCACTGGTGTTAGTGAATAACTTTGATGTTGTTTTAGCGTGATGTTTTTGTCTTTCCTCGATTGTCAGGTCTATTTTGTCGTGATAGCACTACAAGAAAAATCATTTTTAGCAACAAGTTTTAGCAACAACGACATTTTTCTCGTTGCGAAAAATACAATTTGTTGCAAAAACCATTGTTGTTGCTAAATAGTCGTTGCCATAAATATAAATTAATTTCCCACCACTTAAAATTATTTCCCCGGTTTGACCCACATTATTATGGTTTTTATTGTTTTGTACCATTCTGGTGGGTATTGATGTTTCAGGAGTATCCTTGTGCTGGAAAATTACAAGTGTCATCCTTTAAGAAGGCATGACAAATGTAATTATTTTAGTGGATGATAGTTTATTATAGACAATATTTACCTAAATTAGAATTTAATTACCTTTAAATTTAGAGCTAATTAATTAGGTATAGTAAGGAGTATAATTTATATAGCATCATACAATCGGACAAAAACAATGTAAAATTCCACATGGCATGCTTAGAGTGATCTGCCATAAGGAATGATTCTTACCAAAATTAACATCAACTTAATAAATTCTAAAATATTTCATCAAGAAACAAAAAATATTCTAAAAATTATTCTAAAATTATTTAAAGAAAAATAAAGAAACATTATGAAAATATTGTTAGAAGATTATTCAAATTTGTCTTAAAAAGTGCGAGAACTTTAATCAATATTTTTATTAACAATCTAATTTTATTTCATTTAAGGCACTATATATTATAAACTCATCTGATGCTTTCTATAAAAGCCTCTTCTGATGCTTTTTGTAAAGTCAAGGAAGGTTTTGGCTGATAGCTCCTAGACTTTGGTAAGTAAAGTGTAATGGCGTCTTTTCTTTCTCCCCTGGTGTGTAAGGTGATCACCCACTATTTTTCTATTTGGTGTTGCATAGTCCACTCCTATCTATTTCTGAGTGGTCTGTTTCTTGTTACCCTTTTCCTATGGCTTTTTCTCCTCCCGGGGTTTTTTATGCCGGCGGTTTTGGGTGTTTTAAGCTTCAGGTTGTTTTATTTCTTCTATTTATATATTCCCAATTTCCGAAAAAAAAATATTATAAAATCATCTATCTAATTTTAAGAAATATGTTATAATTTTATAATGCTAATATGTAGTTTCATCTATACTAAAAATTTATATTTATGTATACTTTTATACTCAGAACTTCATGCATTGCACGAGTTTCTATACTACTTATAACTTATTATGATATGATGTTAGTTACTGACGTGTACTATTTGTTTTCATTGTTGATGGCTTGTCTTTGATGGTCCTGCTATGATGCGTTGGTTTATGATCTTACGTTGAGCAGCGGGGACATCATAGATAGACATTACAGGTGATGAAGCTTTTATGCATTGCATACAGGGGGAATGAGTGAGAACCTTGAAGCGAGCGATGTGACATTTATTTTTGACACTAGATGTTGTTTCCTTGTATTTAAATTTGTATAAGCCATCTCTGCTGCGTAGTTTATAAATTGTATGGTTTTAAAGAGCCTAGTTAGTTTAAAACCCAAGCGTTGACACCGAAACCACGATCCATGTTTGGCATGTTGATTTGAGAAGCCGACGATGAATCATTCCGCCGTGATATAGTTTAATAGGCCGTTGATGCCTTTGCTTTATTAAATTCTAAATAACTTTTGTTTTTCTACAAAAGGTGCTAGAGCTTTATTATTATACTATTTTATTATCTTTATTTTGTTTATATTTTAGTCTACTCTAGTTTAATGTTATAAATATTACTTTTATCACTACATATGTAAATATTATTATTATTAGTATTATTATTATTATTATTATTATTATTATTATTATTATTATTATTATTATTATTATTATTTTAGCACAGCTCGTCATTTTGAAGCAAAAATATGTAAATCAACTAATTCGCGGGTCGCGAAGGAAGTCACTGGTCGCGAGCTCCATGGTCGCGAAAAATGTCACTGGTCGCGAATTTGCTAATTTGGTTTTTTTTATTCCCGCCTTCACGTTTTACTTTTGAACTCTATTGGACTTCAAGGACAGTAAAAGGGAGCGGCAGAAATCTGTTCGAAATTAAGACAATCATTCCATCCTTCTCTTCTCAGTTAAGTAAGCTTTTGTAATCTAGTATTTAAACAATAAATTGTAATAGTTTTAGAGTAGTTTTTGGTGAAGAAGAAGATAGAACAATTAGAGTAGTTTAGTTCTCAAAATCATAAAGTATCTTAGGGTTGTAATTGGGGAAATCTTGAAGTTTATTTCTTTTCTTATACTTTTGAAGAAGATGGCCATTGTTGGCTAAGTTTCATCTTGAGGAAAGTTAGGTTTTCTCTTTTGCCATTAATTGTAAGTCTTCCTATCTTATTAATATAGTCATCTTTGATAATTCCTTTGCTCTTATGAATTGAATTGGTTAATTGGAATGCTTAGTTGCAAATGGGTTTTCTAATTTGCTTGTTCATATGCTATTGAATTGGATTGCTTTATCTAATTTGAGTTTAGTAGTTACTTGAATAATTTATGAAACTTGATTTAGATTGTAAGTTATTTGAGAAGGATTATCATTGTGGTTAATTGTAGTCTTGCTTTAGTTTACAATTTCATTAGTTTGTTGAATTGTTATAATGTATACTTGATGCTTTTCATTTATGCATTTATAATCAATATAAGGATGTTTTTCCTTTCAATAAACTAGTTGATTGTGTTGATTTGAGAAGATTGAAAATTAATGTGTGAAATTGGAATACTAACAAGTACTCAAGAATCGTTTTTACTGTTCACTTAGCAAGATTAAATAAGATTGTTCATCACTCTACTACCCCCCCCCCCCCCCCCCCCCCCCCTTTATATTAGTGTTCATATCTATAAGATAAATGTTAATCAATTTGAAACTTAGGGCATTTCCTTTTGCTTTAAAAGATGCCGCTAAAGATTGGTTGTACTACTTGCCATCGGGTTGTATCACTACTTGGACGGATATGAAAAGACGCTTTTTGGAGAAATATTTCCCTGCTTCGAAATCATCAACTTTGAAGAAGGAAATTAGCAACATAGAGCAATGGTCAGATGAGTCTTTTTATGAGTATTGGGAGAGATTCAAGAGATTGTGTCCAAGTTGTCCCTACCATGGTTATTCCGATGATGATCTAATTTTGAAATTTTACAATAGTCTTTTCAATGATGAAATGCGAAAGGTGAATGCAGCGAGTGGAGGTTCTTTCTTAAAA
Source organism: Amaranthus hypochondriacus (assembly GCA_000753965.2). Lineage (NCBI taxonomy): Eukaryota > Viridiplantae > Streptophyta > Magnoliopsida > Caryophyllales > Amaranthaceae > Amaranthus > Amaranthus hypochondriacus. Next base: position 10,755 of record JPXE02000278.1, on the reverse strand, counting down.
AAAACACCTACTGCTGCTAGGGAATTGCTTGAAGAATTAGCAGAGGGCTCAAGAAAAAGGGAAAATCCAAGAAAAACAAGTCTTGATGGTTCTAGCTCTAGTACTAAGGTTCACAAGTTAGAGGATAAGGTGGAGGCCCTTACTTCAATGATGAGGGATTTTATGGTGAAGAACAAAACTCAACAAGTAAAAGCTTGTGGAATATGTTCTTTAGATCATGCCACCGACACATGCCCACAACTTCAAGAGGAAACTTATAAAGAAGCAAAACCCATGGGATTTCAAGGTCAAAATCAGAATTTTCCAAGAAAGAATGATCCTTACTCCAACACCTACAATCCGGGGTATAAAGATCATCCTAACTTTAGGTGGAGACCCCAATATCCTAATCCTAACCCACCATTTCAACAACAAAACCATCCACCATACCAACAACAATTCCACCAAATACCACATCAACAACAACAACAACATCAAGGTGCTAACCCGAGTTCTAGCATGACCACTGAAGATATGTTAAGGGTATTGACTCAAAATGTTTCCAATATGCAAACTCAGATTGTTCATAATCAAGAGGAAACAAGTTCGAGCATAAAAAATATTGAAAGGAAAATAGGCCAAATTTCTGGAGCAGTGAGTAAGTTGGAAGCCAAGGAGTCTGATCGGTTGCCATCACAAACCTAGCCAAACCCTCGCCCCAATGTGAGTGCCATTACCTTAAGGAGTGGTAAGGAGTTAGAAACTAAGGAGAAACCATTGGTGAGTGAGAAAGAAATTGAAGAAGAAATTGTGATTGAGGAGCCACAAGAAAGACAAGAAAAAGAAGAGGCATCAACATCAAAACCATCAATTCCACATGAGCCGATTGCACCATTTCCAGAAGCATTAAAAAGAGGACAAAAATATGAGAATGACAAGGATATTTATGATGTCTTCCGAAAATGTGAAATGAACATCCCACTATTAGATGCATTGAAGCAAATCCCAAGGTATGCAAAGTTCTTAAAGGAATTGTGCACTACAAAGAGGAACAAAGGTTGAAGGGAGTACAAAAAGTGAAGGTGAGCGAGCATGTCTGCGCCATTTTTCAACAAAAACTTCCTCCAAAATGTGGAGATCCAGGTATGTTTACTATTCCTTGTGTTGTTGGTGATATTACATTTCAAAAAGCCATGTTAGACTTAGGTGCTTCAATTAATATTATTCCATATTCATTGTATAAATCTTTGAAATTGGGTACCTTAGTTGAAACTGGAGTAGTAATACAACTTGCAGATCGTTCAAACGCATATCCGAAAGGTATAGTGGAAGATGTTTTAGTTAAAGTAGGTGACCTAATATTTCCCGCAGATTTCTATGTTTTAGAAATGGAACATGATAAACATGTGGCACCTATCTTGTTAGGTCGCCCTTTTATGAAAACTGCAAAAACAAAAATTGGTGTGCATACTAGGTTACTCACAATGGAATTTAATGTTTGTCAAGTAGAATTTAACATTTATGATTCAATGAAGTATCCTACTGAGAATTTTACTTGTTATTCTGTTGATATGATTGATGATATATCTCAAGACTTGTTTAACATTGAATATGAAGATAAACTGAAGGTTGTAATTGAAAATGATCTTGATAAAGTGAATGAAGAATATTGCATGAGTACAGAAATTGAGGAAGTAATACGGGATTTGAATGAAAATGAATTAATTGGTTCTTTTGACAATAGACCAATAGCGCTAACTATCCCAAAAGAAAAGGATTTGCCATCTGTTTTGCAGGCAACAAAATTAGAGCTTAAACAACTTCCGGAGCATTTGAAGTATGTTTTTCTTGGAGAAAATGAAACATTTCCAGTGATTATTTCCAATAAGCTTAATGATGAACAAGAAGAAAAGCTGATTGCAGTTTTGAAAGCACATAAGGATGCAATTGGTTGGACTATTGCCGACATCAAAGGCATCAGTCCAACTACTTGCATGCATAAAATCTTGTTGGAGGAAGGTGCAAGGCCAGTAAGACAACCACATAGAAGGTTAAATCCGCCAATGATGGAGGTAGTAAAAGCAGAAATCCTAAAGTTGCTACAAGCAGGTATTATATTTCCAATTTCTGACAGTGAGTGGGTAAGTCCAACTCAAGTGGTTCAAAAGAAATCAGGAGTCACAGTGGTAAGAAACAATGATGGTGAATTGGTTCCTACCCGAGTCCAAAATGGTTGGCGAGTGTGTATAGATTATCGTCGTTTGAATGCTGTAACTAGGAAAGACCACTTCCCTTTACCCTTCATCGACCAAATGTTAGAAAGGCTCGCCAAACATGAATTTTATTGCTTCTTAGATGGATATTCTGGGTATCTACAAGTACCAATTGCACCTGAAGATATTGAGAAAACCACCTTCACATGCCCTTTTGGCACATATGCATACAGGCGTATGCCATTTGGAATATGTAGTGCACCATCTACATTTCAACGGTGTATGATGAGCATTTTCTCTGAGTTTTTTGAAAAATTTCTAGAAGTCTTCATGGATGATTTCACAATCCATGGAGACACTTTTGATCAAGGTTTGGAAAATCTAAAACTTGTACTTAAAAGATGTATTGAAACAAACTTAGTTTTAAATTCAGAAAAATGTCATTTCATGGTTGAACAGGGTTGTTTCTGCGAAGAAACTAGAGTTAATAAAGAACCTTTAGATACACCTGAGATGGAGTAGCGGAAGCTGAATCGTCGTGTAGATAGGTTGAATGAGTTTGCTTCTACCTGTTATCCTGCACAAGTTAGCCTTGCCCGGGGGTGATCTCCCGGAAGACCTCTCCGACGCTCAAGTCAGATCAAAGAAGTATGAATATAAAGGAATAACTGATAACAGGAATATATATGAATATTTGTAGGGAGATCAAGGAGTTTTGTGGAATATAGTTGTGGAATAAGAAGTAGTTTAGACTTAGGCTTTTAGATTTCTGTGAGAGAAAACTTAGATGCCTTCTCCTAGACCTGAGAAGGGATATTTATAGTGAGTTTAAGGAAGATAACTAACATTAAGGAGAGATGGGATACATGGAGAAGTGGATAACAGAGTTTAGGCATTTTTTAGGAGTCTTACTTGGAGCCCAAGTATTAATAGGGTTTGGGTTAAAAGCGTAATTTCGGGGTAATATATAAATTAAACTAAATTACAAAACAAAAGATAATCGTTACCCTAACATTTAGCCCCACGCATGAAGGATGATGTGAGAAAAAGAGCCCCGATACTTCGAAACATCTTGTTTTATGCGGAATAAGACAAATCTGAACTGATCATCATGAAAAACATAATATGTGCCGCGGCTCATATGACACATGCCGTGGCATCATCATATCATAGAACTGAAAAGGAGAATTTCTCCTGAGTCCGACTTATCAAAGTCGCAGTCTCGCATGTTGGTGTTTTCCGCGGCTTATTTTGAATAAACTTCAGGACTTAGAACATTTTAAGACTTAGCCTCCATTGGGGAGTCCGACTTATAGACGACACGGAAAACGGTTTCCGCGGCTCGATTTTAGTAGAATTTCATAATATTGAGATTTCTTCATTTTGAACCCAGCTTGAGGGTCCGACGTATCAAAGGCACGGCCCATGGCGATAATGATTATTACGTCGCGGCTTGTCCTTATTGGGCTTCATAACAGAATAATTTTTCCATTTTAGACCAGATACCGGGTCCGACTTATCGACCTGGCGGCACCTGTATTCCGCGGATCTAGGTAAGATATGAGTATTATAATTTTAGGACAATTGGAGGGGGACTCTTTCATACAGAGTCCGACTTATCGACCTCACGGCAACAAGGTGAAGATGGTGAAAACGATGCTGCGGCTTTGTCTGCCTACCTTGAAACCACTTAAAATATTTTCGTGAATCGACCCCTATCATGGAGTCCGACTTATCGAAGGCACGACCCTCCTCCAAGGTTGCCGTAGCTCATGACACGAATCTGTAAAGTGCGATTTTATACTTAGAATATTTTTCTTGATCTTGAAGACTCCAAGGGGTCCGACTTATAGATCCCACGACCAGATACGAAAATCTTCCTGGGAGTAGCTTGAATTCTTCACCTAGAAAAATTTCAGGGCTTAGCCCCAACCTGGGAGTCCGACTTATCGACCCTGCGGACAGCCCCTAAGATGTCCTGATGACTCCCTATACTTAGTCAAAATCTTGATTTCCCAGGTCTTCCATGGAGTCCGACTTATCTACTCCACGACCTGACACAAGAATCGTTCTGAGAAAGCTAGGATCCATAGCCTGCTGCGATACAGATGACATGGATTGAATAAGCTCTTGTTTCTACACTTGGACAAATTCTCAAATTGGAGCCCCAATTTTAGAGTCCGACTTAAAGACTCTACGGACAACCCCGGGTTATCTTTGAAGACTTACACTTAGTCAAAAACACGATATTCAAGGTTGCCCAAGAAATCCGACTTATTGACCATACGGCAGAAGACTCTGAAATATGGCAGTTGAGCATTTATTGATGCCTTAAATAGGGGATTTGGAACTGTTTTCCTCGCCTAACCTTGTACGCCTTTATTGAATTGAATCCTAGTGAGAGAAAGTTAGAGAGATAAGCTCTGAGATTTTCCAAAAATCCTTCAAAGTCTTCAAATCTCTTTCAAGATCTTCAAAGATTCTGACATAATCTTCAAAGTTTCTGACAAATCTTCAAAGAAATCTTCACATTCTTCAAAAGGTATTCAAACTGTTCTTCAAATATCTTGAATATCTTCAAACTTTGTTCATCATAAATTCAACCTTGTTCATCGTGATTTTGAATATATATATGAACTTAACTTTAATCTTTGAAAAATATCGACTAATAATTTATTTTGATTATGGATGACTGTAATTCCGCGGCTAACATTGAAACTAACACTTTGGACCAAAGATTTCCTTTATTGGCCCCTTGTAACCAAGTAATAACCGCCAAAATTTCCCCAAGTGACTCAGACAAAAGTAGTGAGAGTAAGATAACCCCTTACTATGAATCGATTAAGACAGGAGAATCATCTGTTTCCCCTATATATGTCGCGGACAAACCACAAGTCGCGCCTTGGGAAGTTAGTGTTGCTTTTTTACCCAACTACTTGCCAAGAATAAATCCTGACCTAGAGGGGTTATTGCTTGTAGATACTAAGAAAATGGAGGGATCAAGCGAATCTTCGAGCAGAGAAAGCGCGGTAAGGCCCCCACCGCCGTTCTACATCAAAGACGGGGGTCCGCTAAATTATTTTGTCGACATAACTACCAAGGGAGACTTGGAGAAACATAGAGCAGAGATAATGACCAAGTTCGGCATACCGGATACATATAACTTATTGGTGCCGGGGAATTATGACACAGTTAGGTTTCCCCCACCACACTGTATAGCTGTATATCTTCCGGCCTTCGAGTTGGGACTTAGATTTCCGTTGCACCCATTTTGTAGGGAGGTGCTAGATTTTTTAAACGTTTCGGTACCGGAGTTGTACCCAAATGCCTGGGGTTGCATAGTAGCCTTTTTAATACTATGTAAAGTTTTAGCAGTTCCCCCAACCCTCACAGCCTTTAAGTACATATTTAGGGCGCGGCTGTGCAACTCACAACAACACGGTTGCGGGTGGATAACTTTTACCCACCGCCGTGGACTGAAGATAGTCCACAGCCTACCCGATAACCAAAAGAATTATAGGACCAAGTTTGCATATCTTTATTGTTCTCAAGGGTGGAACATAAAGACTTCTTTTGACATCAAGCCCCGGCTCACAGCCTTCAACAATGGCATACCCCAGTGTTCTATCACTGACGCGGTAATAATAGAGTATGCCCAAATGGACATACAACTTGACAGGAAACCCAGAAATGTTCAGCTCAATTGGATCCCATCACCAAGTGAGCTTATGAACGAAGATCTGCTGTCCGCCTTTCAGATCAGTTTGGCCATAGATAGGAGTAAGGGATTATCCACTGAACAAAACTTATTTGAACTAAAGTTGTTATCCTAATGACACGGCTCTTTTGCAGGAGTTGCCAAAGAAAATTTGAAGAGGAAACACCCGGATCTGATGAAGAAATTTTCACTGATGCGGTTCGCTAACAAGCCGGAGAAGCGGCCTGCCGATAAGCCGCTTCCTACGCCTCACAAGGTATTTTACTGACAGTCCTGATTATTCATTCAACTATGTTGGCCTTTTAACTTAACTTCTTACTTCAGGATTCCCTTACCGTCGAAAAGGGACTTGACGCGGTTCCTTCTGAGGCGGAAGCGAAGAGACTACTGGAGGACGCAAGACGTTTCATATTCCTGATGAAACGAAGAGAAGCTACCCTTTGGACAAGAAGGAGAAAGCGGCCACCGAGAAGAAGAAAAGGAAGAGGGACTCTTCTTCTTCGGCGGAAAGTGCCGTGCAGGAGGTGGCCGCGGAGGCGGTTAAGACGGCGGTGCCCCTCAAAATAAAGCCGGTTGAGGGTAAAACCACCATCATGCTGAAGAGACATGCCTCTAGAAAAGGCAAGGAAAAAATAGAGGAAGCCGCTGCTCCTTCTGAACCGGAGAAAGAGGAGGTATACGACAGGCGGGAGGTCGCGCCTTTTAAACCTAATACCCCATTTTTTGATTGGGATATAAGGGCATTATAACCAGGTTTAACCGAGCCACGGCTCAGCTGGTGAGCCAGGCAGACGTGGAACGTCTGGATAAAACGCCGCAGATAGATAGGGTGCGGCAGTTGCAGGCTTCGGCAGCCGAGGTATGTAATTTCTTAAATGACTTTTCCCATTGGTTTTTGAAAATATGCTAAGTGTTTTTTTTTGTGCAGACTCTGTTGCGGCTGTCTTATGAGCTGAATGTGCACCGTCAAGGTGCTTTGGAGAAAGAGACTATGGAGGCTCTGACTGCTCGATGCGATGAGCAGAATGAAGAGCTTACCAAATTAAAGGAGCAGCTGGGCGAGCTTCCGGGCTTAAAGGAGAAAGTCGCCAAATGCGACGAGCTGAAGTCTCGGCTCCAGAAGGCCAGCGAGTGGAGAGAGGCGGCTTCTAAAGCGCTGGAGGGCTCAATTGCCAATCTGGACAAGGCAACCACCATGTCCGCGACTCTGTCTCACGGGGTCAGCGAGCTGGTGGACGCGTATAATAAATATTCAAGCCAAACCCAGTTCTTGAAGAAGCAGGTGGAGGAAGACGTTGCCAGATTCAACAAGTTACTCGAGGCTGCTCGAGTATTCAAGCACCGGTCTGAGAGGCGGGCCAGAATTGCGCGTGACTGGTTAAAATCAGACGAGCCTGAAGCCGAGACCTTCCTGGATGGGCTTACCGCGGAAATGATGGAGGCCAGTGCTCTGATTAGCTTTGAGCAGGTTCGTCTGGCTGTGGCTGAACTGGGTCTGGACTTCGACTCCATTAAGGAAAAAGCTGATGAGTTAAAAGAGGAGGCTACGGCCAACCTAAAACAGCAGCTGGAGAAGGAGTCCGCCGTTCTGATCGACGCGGACTGGGATGCAAAGGAATTGGAGGACTGGTTGGCCAAAGTTTCCGCGGAAGCTGAAAAGGAGGCCTTACGCTTGGACTTGGAGAATTTGGCTCTATTTCCTTCACCTCTTCCGGAAGTTCAGCCGAACATAGCCGTTTCTGACCTCGAGGGCCTGAGCCTCGACTTGTCCAATTTGCTGGTCGATGAGAGCAAGAAACTTACTGATCTAAAACAAAGTATGCCTGAGGCCGCAGCTGAGCCCTTCGATGTGGAGGAATATATTAACTTCTCTCCAGCTCATCAAGGTCAATCGCGGCCTGCCGATGATGCCGAAGAAGCCGCTGCCGCTGAGGATTTTTTAAATGATAATTGAATGTAAATAACTGACTAATATTTTTGCTGTAAGTCCGCATCTGTTGCGGCATGAATTTGTATAGATGAACATCTTATTATTCCAGGTCCGCTTTTGATGCGGCGGCATGAATATTTTGTTCATTCACTTTCTAATGAAGCTTTGTGTATATTTTGACAATTTCGATTTACTTTGATTTTTGCTATGTATATTTGTGTGCCACGACATTGATAAAAATGCTTAAGCTGTTTTCAACTTAGAATAGTTTGGAAATTTCCTAACCTCTGCTTCAGAGTCCGACTTATCGAAGAGACGGACATGGGGGACTAACTTAGAACATTTTTTAGATAGGGGACCCCTGGTCCAGGGTCCGACTTATAGATCACACTTCCACCATAAGTTGCTCTTAGCTTTAGAGAATTTTTCGAAATGGGATCTCTTTTCCAGAGTCGACTTACCGATGATACGGTTCCTATGATTGGACTTTGGGACTTCTTTTACAGAGTCCGATTTACCGATGATACGGTTTTGTAGATTTAACTTAGAATATTTTGATGCCTTTTACTAAGCATGATTTGAATATGGGATCCTAATTTGAGGGTCCGACTTATCGATGAGACTACTAAATTCGATTTTAAGCTGATATGTAAGCGAATTCTTTTACCAAGTACGTCTGGCAGAGTGAAAACATCAAGTACGTCTGACGTTTGAGATTTACTCGGAAAATAATGAAAAACTTGAACAATAAATTGATAATTGGATAATTGATAATTTGATTGAAAATAACCTGACACTGATAATAAAGTAGTACATAACTTGATTGATTTTTTGAATGAAAAATTTACAAGAATGAGTTGCTGCGCAAGAGACCTAGTTGATGTTTGAAGACGCGGATTATGACGAATAGCTTAGCCCCTTGCATATCACTTTAAATGAAGAATTTTTTCAGGTGATCGCCGTTCCACGGCCTTTGGAGCTTTTTTCCTTTCATGTCTTCTAACTCATACGTTCCGGGAACCACAGTTCGGATGATCTTGAATGGCCCATCCCAATTAGCCCCAAGTTTTCCTTTTCTACGATTTTACCCGTGCTTCGACTTTTCGGAGTACAAAGTCTCCTTCTTTCAAGATTCTTGTTTTTACATGACGATTAAATTGTCGTGTCATACGTTGTTTCTGAGCGATAGACCTTAGTAAAGCATTGCGCGGGTTTCAGGTAGCAGATCTAGATTAATTCTCTCTCTTGGGTGTTATCATCATAATCATAGAACGTAACCCTTGTGGAAGGAATGCCAATCTCAACTGGTAGCACAGCTTCTGAACCATAAACTAAGGAAAAGGGGGTGTGACCCGTTGCCTCTTTGACCGTGGTGCGACTAGCCCAAAGTACTCCGGGCAATTCTTCATCCCAAGATCCTTTTGCTCCTTCGATCTTTTTCTTGATGCCATTCAAGATCTCTTTATTTGCCGACTCTACTTGGCCATTGGTTTGAGGTCTGGACACGGAACTGAAGCGGATTTGGATATTGAATTTGTTGCAATACTCCACGGTATGGCGGCTGATGAACTGTCTTCCATTATCCGTGATAATGACCCTTGGAATGCCGTATCTCGTAATGATGTTGCGCCATAAGAATTGACAAACTTGTTTGTCGGTTATGGTACTCAGCGCCTCTGCCTCCACATACTTAGAGAAATAATCGATGGCCACAATGATGAATTTCTTCTGCCCTTTGGCCGGAGGAAAAGGTCCGAGAAGGTCCATTCCCCATTTGTCAAAGGGTAGAGTAGCTTGGATACTGGATAGATAGTTGGAAGGCTTTCTATCTATCTTGGAGAAATACTGGCACTTATTGCAACGTTTGATGATATGCTCCGCGTCTTGCCTTAAGGAGGGCCAAAAGTAGCCGCTTCTTAAGATCTTGTTAATAACTGTGCGGACCCCTTGATGTATGCCGCAGCCCCCTTCATGGATCTCACGAACAATATAATTCCCTTCCTCAGGGGTCACACATTTTAGCAACGGGTGGGTGTAGGATTTTTTACATACACGTACCTTCGTGTACCTCAAACCACTTGCTTTCTTTTTTATTATCTCGGCCTGGACAGGATCTTCAGGTATGACCTTGTATTGTAAGAATTGGATGTAGGGATCCATCCAAGACTCTGATCTATCGACCGGATATACCATGAGGTTGATGCTTGGGTTGGGAGAACTTCCCACACAATATCTCTAGCCGCGGTTGATTCAGCCGAACTGGCGAGTCTTGCGAGGGAGTCTGCTTGTGCATTCTCGGATCGTGGAATATGAGATAAGGTGAACTTTTCGAACTTCACGATGAAATTTTTGACTTGGAGCAAATACATCTTCATGCTCTCATCCTTTGCTTCGAATTCACCGTTTACCTGACCCACGATCAGCTGGGAGTCTGAATAGGTGGATAAAACTTTAGCCCCGGCTTCATAGCATATCTTAAGCCCCAGCAGGAGAGCTTCGTATTCGGCTTCGTTGTTTGAAGCCACAAATTCAAACCGAACGGCTCTTTCCATGCGGGCTCCAGCAGAGGAGATAATAAGGAGCCCCACTCCACTTGCAACTTTAGTGGAAGAGCCGTCTACGTACAACTTCCATTCCTTATTGGGATCCGGAGCATCAGGAATGGTAGTTTCAGCGATGAAATCGGCCAAGGCTTGGGCTTTAATGGCTGTTCGCGCTCGTACTCGATCCCAAAGTCTGCCAATTGATTTGCCCAATCTGTGATGCGGCTGGATTGATTTCTCCCTTCTAACATTTTCTTCAAAGGTTGATTGGATCTGACAATAACCTGGTGTGATTGGAAGTAGGGCTTCAATTTTCGACTTGCCATCACAACAGCATACAAGACCTTCTCAGATTCTGTGTAATTTTTCTCC
>JPXE02000277.1:0-23015 GCA_000753965.2 Amaranthus hypochondriacus | reverse complement strand
CCTAAAATGCATGCGGAATTAAAAATGCAATGAAAAAAAAGTAAAAGAAAAAATAAAAACATTGGGTTGCCTCCCAAGAGCGCTCTTTTAACGTCACTAGCTTGACGCCCTTCGACAAGAAACTTCACGGCCTTCACGCCCAACTTCCAACAACCTACTTCACAACAACCTCATTGACACTATCAACTCTCTCAAAGTAGTGCTTCACACGTTGCGCATTCACAAGAATTCACCTCTCTCGATCTCAACCTTAGTGCACCAAAAGGAGTCACCTCCGAAACTTCAAATGGTCCTGACCACCTGGATACCAGCTTTCCAGGAAATAATTTCGCCCTTGAATTGAACAGCAAGACCTTCTCTCCAACTTTGAAGTCGCAGTTGAGGATTCTTTGATCATGCCATTTCTTAGTTCTCTCCTTGTAAATCTTAGAACTTTGAAAGGCATCCATTCTTAACTCCTCGAGCTCCCGAGCTGAGCAAGCCTCTTCCCTTTGATCGCTTCGGGATCCATGTTTAGCTTTGTTAGAGCCCACCAGGCCTTGTGCTCAAGCTCTACCGGTAAGTGACACGACTTTCATAAACTAGGCGGAATGGAGTTGTTCCGATCGGGTCTTGTAGGATGTTCGGTAGGCCCATAATGCATCATCTAACTTCAAAGCCAATCTTTCCTATTTGGGCCTACACCTTCTCTAAAATACCTTTGATCTCCCGGTTTGCCACTTCAACTTGCCCTTGTGTTTGGGGTGGTAAGGAGCTCCACTTTGTGGTTCACACCATACTTCCTTAGAAGATTATTGAGCTGATCCTTAGCAAAATGCGACCCCCCATCACTTATCACGATCTTTGGCACACCAAACCTCGGAAAAATCACCTTTTTGAACATCTTCATAACAACTTGTGATCATTGGGGGAAGGAGAGCCTCGACCCACTTTGAAACATAGTCTATTGCCACAAGTATGTACACATTTCCCATTGAAGAAACAAACGCCCCATAAAGTCTACCCCACACATTAAGATTTCACACTCCAAAATTTTGTTTTGAGGCATCTCATGCCTTCTTCCTATGTTTCCCGTCCTTTGGCACGAATCACAAGACTTGACAAAAGTATTCACGTCTTTATGGAGAGTAGGCCAAAAGAAACCGGCCTCGTGAACCTTAGCGACGGTCTTCATAACCCCGGCATGTCCTCCACATGGAAGAGAATGGCAATTAGCAATCACACTAGCTATCTCATCTTCCGGAATGCATCTCCTGTAAACCCCATCAGAACATAGCCTAAACAACAAAGGAACATCCCAATAATAGTTCTTTGCTTCCTCATAAAAGATCCTCCTTTCACTCGAACTCTTACCTTCGGGGACAATACCGCAAGCGAGGTAGTTGGATATATCGGCAAACCATGGGGCACCCTTAATCTCAGCTGCATAGAGGGTTTCTTCTCTTAAGGAGTCATCGATCGGGCCAGAGTCACCATGATGACACTCCAATGGGAGGCGGGATAGATGATCGGCTACAAGATTTTCTTTTCCACTCTTATCCCGTACCTCGTAGTCAAACTCTTGGAGTAACAACACCCATCGGATCAATCTCGGTTTGGCATCCCTCTTAGAGGTGAGATATTTCAATGCTGCATGATCGGTATAGACTATGGCCTTGGAACACATCAAATACGGCCGAAACTTCTCAAATGCAAAAACTACTGCTAACATTTCCTTCTCGGTGTTGTGTAATTCCGTTGTGCGGAATCAAGTGTCTTGCTGATGTAGTAAATCACATACGACTTTCCTTCCTTCCTTTGCCCTAAAACTGCACCTACACAAAAATCACTAGAATCGCACATTAGCTCAAAAGGCAAGCTCCAATCTGGAGCCTGCACAACAGGTGCTGAAATCAGGGCCTTTTTCAACTCATCAAAATCTTTCAAACAACGTTCATCGAAATTAAACTCCACATCTTTCTGTAAAAGCTCAGTAAAAGGTTTTGCAATCTTGGAGAAATTTTCGATGAAACGCCGGTAGAATCCTGCATGTCCTAAAAAGGCTCTTACTCCTCTTACGTTAGTAGGAGGAGGTAAGTGTTTTATAACATCAACTTTGGCAGGATCTACCTCAATTCCTTTGGATGAAATTTTATGACCCAAGACAATGCCTTCTTGGACCATAAAATAACATTTTTCCCAATTTAAAACAAGGTTTACCTCTTGACACCTTTTCATAACTTTTTCAAGATTTTGCAAGCATGTGTCAAAAGATAAACCACCAATACTGAAATCATCCATGAACACTTCCATAAAATCCTCAAGCATGTCAGAAAAAATGGCCATCATACACCTTTGGAACGTGGAAGGTGCATTGCACAATCCAAAAGGCATACGCCTATAAGCAAACGTTCCAAACGGGCATGTGAATGTTGTTTTCTCTTGGTCTTCCGGGTGAATTGGAATTTGGAAAAACCCGGAGTAACCATACAAAAATATGAATGTGAGGCCAATCTCTCTAACATCTGATCAATAAAGGGGAGGGGAAAATGATCCTTCCTAGTGGCTTTATTCAATTTTCGGTAATCAATACATACCCTCCAGCTTGTGGTGGTGCGGGAGGGTATCATCTCGCCACTTTCTCCTTGAATAATGGTCATTCCACCTTTCTTTGGCACAACATGAATAGGGCTGACCCATCTACTGTCAGAAATCGAGTAGATGATGCCTGCCCTGAGTAGCTTTAGAATCTCATTTTTTACTACTTCTTTCATGTTTGGATTTAACCTCCTTTGAGGTTCGATAGAGGTGAAAAGATCATCATTCAAGTGGATTCTATGCATACCTAGGGAAGGACTAATTCCCTTTATATCATCTATTGAATACCCTATGACCCCTTTGTATTTTTTCAACAAAACAAGCAATTTTTCAAACGAGGGGTCATCGAGGGCATCATTAACTATCACAGGACAATCATGCTCAACATCTAAATATGCATACTTAAGACCAGGGGGAAGGGGTTTTAATGATACCTTGGGAGGAGGCATTGTACACTCCTCCTTTGCAGAATTTGCTTCCTTGGCTTCAAATAGGCTCTCCAATATATCATCTTCTTCACAAGTTTGAGCTTCATCAAGTTCTTTCTCAAAAAACATCGCCTCTCCAGACAGGCTTTCACTTTCATCACATAAGACCTCTTCAAGGGGGTCTTTGATATCAGTTCTATTGGCAAAACAGGCCACTTTACTATCAATCACCTCCATACGGCAAGCTTGCTCCATCAATGGCATCTTGGTGGTCTTTGAAAACTGAAAGACCAATTTCTCCTTTGCTACCACCACCGTGATGGTGTCATCTTTGCAATTGATAAGAGCATTGAGGGTTTTTAGAGCTGCCCTCCCAAGTATAAGAGGTGTGTAGGGATCCTCTTCCATTTCCATCACAATAAAATCACATGGCACCACCAAGTGCCCAACTTGTGTCGGGATATCTTCAAACTCGCCATAAGGTACCTTAATGCTGCGATCTGCAAGTTGGATTGTTTTCCGAGAGGGTTGAAGATCGAATACAAGCCTTTTAGCAATGGATGAAGGCATAAGACTGATAGAAGCACCAAGATCCGCAAGAGCCCCTTTTGGCTCGAGATGACCCAACTTCACTAGTAGATTGAACGGCCTTGGATCTCTTTCCTTCTTTGGCAGATTACCCTGAACAATCTTACTAACTTGGTGGGGTAAGTTGATGATTTCCTCCTCTAACTTCCTTTTGTTTGAAAGGAGGTCTTTGAGAAACTTCGCATACTTGGGCATCTACTCCATTGCTTCAAGAAATGGTATCTTCATTTCCATTTGGCTCAACTTTTCAATGAATCTTTTGAAATGCACATCGAGCTGTTTTTCTACCCTCCGGTATGGAAATGGAACTGGTGGCACATACACTCTTTCGGGTTCTCTCAATAACCCTTCTTCTTTCTTTTTCTCTCTTTTTTCAATTTTTTTATTTTTCTCAATCTTTTTTTCACTCTTTTCATTTTTATCCTCACCTTCTTCTACCTCATTTTTGTCACCCTTGTCATTTTTCTCCTCAATCTTTTCTTTCTCACCATCAATCTCATTTTTTTCACTCTCACTTACTTCCTCACCTTTCTCTTGACTGACATACTCATCTTCCCTTGGCATTTCTGGTTCCTTGTATGATGTCCCGGATCTCAAATGAATTGCCTTCGCGGTGTGCGGAGGTGCTTGGTTGATCGGGTTTGGTTGGGGATTTCCTGGAAATAAGGGTTGTGGAGGAGGGTTGGCTAGCTGAGTTAGTTGATTATCCACCACCCTGAAATGAGCTTGAATTTCTGTTATCTGCTGGTTAAGGGTTTGATTGCTTTGGGTTATAGCTTGCATCTGGGTCCTGACTTGATTCTGGAAATCCATATCCAAGCGGGAGCTTGCTCCTTTGGGAATGGAATATGACCCCCTTAGGCCCTTGGTTGAAATTAGATGGACCCTGGTTCCTAGCATTCGGATGCTTGTAAGGCTCATTGTTATACCCTTGGTTGTTCCACCTTCCTTGATTCGAATTTTGATGGTAACCACGCTCCCCTTGGGAATTGGAGGCTTGGTTTTGATTTCCATAATTCAAGGCTGCAACATGTTTCGAATTGGACCCTTCGCAATAAGATGTATCATGATTTGTTCCCCTACAGATATCACAGGTGAAGTTGGGAGTTTGGACAGCTGACACTTTCGAAGGTTTATCAACACCCAATTGAGCTAATTTCTTCTCCAACAATGCTTCAAGTTTGCTTTCTAGAGACTCTGAGTTCTTTACTTCATACATCCCCTTGGATCTAGTTCTCCCTTGGTTGCCCCATGATGAATTCTTGACTACCTCTTCAATTTGTGCTCTCACTTGATTTTGAGGGATTTTGCACAATTGCCCTCCAACACTAGAATCTAGCAATGCCTTGGTCTGTGGGAGAAGGCCATCATAGAAGAAGGTATTGAGGTGGTTTTCCCCATATTCATGGTGCGGACAAGCCCTCAACATTCTTTTGAAACGGTTCCATGCCTCGGCTAAAGTTTCATCATCATCTTGAGTAAACCCGGCAATTTTCTTTCTCCAATCTTGGGTTCTTACAGATGGGTAGAATCTCTCTAAAAAGGCTTTGTTCACCTCCCCCCATGTAGTCAAAGAATTGGGCTCGAGACATTTATACCAATCTTTCACATCTCCTGCAAGACTAGATCGAAAATGATGCATCTTCACATAATCAGGGCTATCGGTACACACTGGCATGAGGTCACAAAGCTCGGTGAATTTTTCTAAATGCTCAAGTGGACACTCATTTTTGATTCCCGAAAATACCTCCTCTCTAACGGTTCTTGTGTTTTGAGGATGGATTTGGTAATTGGTATTGGTGGTAGGAAGCCTAATCCCCCTTGTGGTTCATAGTTCCCGGGTGTACCAAATTGCCCAAAAAGAGCTTGATTCTCCATGTGGTGCTCACTTCTTGTATCACTGTTAGATGGTGATGGTGGTGGGGAGCAAGGAGGGGTACTAGGATTATCCTCCTTAATGATGTCGGTTTGGCGGGTAGCTTGGCGAAGATGACGAAGATACCGGTCTATCTCCGGAATGAAAGGTTCAACTTCTTGGTTCCTCCTGCGGCTTATGCTCATGCAACCACCACTAGAAAGAGATTGTTAGCACTGACTATCACAAACTAAAATACAAGTATTCACAATATTCACAATATTTAACAATTGTCATCAAAACTAAATTTGACACACACACTTCCCGGCAATGGCGCCAAATTGATAGAGCGCAGAACCGTAGGTCGTTGTTGATTGTTTAACTAAGTCCGGTCTACACAATTAAATTTATTCTTCTTAAATCACCCTAATGACTAGCATTAGTGGTAAGTAAGGGGTCGATCCACAGGGAAATGTTTTGGTCAAAATAAGTTTAAATGACAAAAAGGATTATGATTTTTGAGTTTTTGAAGTGACAACAAATTTCAAATTTCAAGTGTAAACAATAGATAAAAAGACTAGAGTTTGGGGATTTTAG
The DNA here is from genome assembly GCA_000753965.2 of Amaranthus hypochondriacus. Classification (NCBI taxonomy): domain Eukaryota; kingdom Viridiplantae; phylum Streptophyta; class Magnoliopsida; order Caryophyllales; family Amaranthaceae; genus Amaranthus; species Amaranthus hypochondriacus. Next base: position 16,970 of record JPXE02000277.1, on the reverse strand, counting down.
CTTCTTATTTTGCTAAAGGGATGGGTTGAAAATATGTTTTTAACCATTGTATGATAAGAAAGGTCTTTCTAATTTAGCTCCACAACTTCTGGGCGTAGGAACTATATAGTCACTTATATGGTTTAGGAGATTCGGCTTTTGGGCGTATAACTCGACCATACTAATGAATCCCTAATACATGCTCATGACCTCCAATTTATGTTAAAACAAGAAAGAATCATACAAGATAGACATGGTTCATCATCCTAAGGACGGGCTAGGCCTCAAGGGAATCCTAATAAAGTTAGCTTCTGGGCTACTCATTACTAGCATGAATTCATATTTCCCAAGCATTCAAACATTCAAGCAACATAAATTGTCCATGGATGGAGGTCGAAATGGCCTTTCGATTCGTTACCGTGGAACTCACATATTCTTTTATGTACATATTCATGATCAACCCATTACCCCATAAGCAAAATAATTAGCTAACTACATCCCCAAACTCTAGCAAGAAAACTACTCACTCATATTGGTACTTAACATAAACACATAAAATATCATATCATTCATAATGCAAACAACAACAAAGAAGAAAACTAAGTTAAGAATTCTTACTTCCCTCAACTAAGGAGGGGGATGACAATCACACAAATGAACAAGATCTTTCAATGTTTAAATCCAAAGAATACTTCAAACCAATTGTTAAATCAAACCCACAATTTCTGGAAAAATACTTGTTCAATTACCAAAAGAAAGTTACTACAACTACTAGTGTTTAGCTACAATATTACAACCCAAATGTTGATTAAAGTACCAAAGGAAAGTGTTTTGATGGATACTACTACAAGTTTCTGGACAAAAGAAGTGTTTAAGCATACAAGTGCATAAATAAGCTTAGAAAGAAGAGAGAATAGAGCTTGGTTCAGCTTGTGGAGCTGATGGGCGTGTATCTTTTCTTCAGAAATGGGGCATTATATAGCCAAAACAAGAGGCTCCCCCACTTGCATTCATCATCATTGCCAAGGTAGTCAAGCAAGCAACCTTCTTCATCATGGGGAGCAGGTGTACAAGAGGGGAAGGCTGAAGCACGCAAGGAAAAGGAGTGGTGGAAGCTTGAGGCAAAAGATTCACGGACAAAAAATGAACAGTGCCTGTCAGATGTAAACCAGTCGACTCGACTGGCACCAGTCGACCGGTCCACTGGTTCTGTCCTGTGCATATTTTTGACTTAGAAAATATTCTATGTGTTGGATCTTTGAAATTTGCACAGCTACGGGGTCGACCCTAGTCGACCAGGCTCGACTCCCTTGAATTTTCACCAAGATTTATTGCTTTTAATCCGAAGGTTTGGGTTTTGAATCCCGAAGTCCGATGAGCGTCCGATCACCTTAAAACCTCCTCGAAATTGGCTAAAAACTCCTAAAATCAATGAAACCACTACACCACAAGCGTAAATCATAAAATTTGACGATTGAAGGCCTAAGTTAAGTAAGATATGCACAACAAAGAATAAGAATTCATTAAAAATAGGTGCAAAACACGCGTGATAAGCGCGTGTATCAGTTCCCGTGCCAAGCCAGTTTATTAATTATTTCAATAAAGAATTATTAATGTTATATATGTAGTTAAGTTATTATAGACGTTCAAATGATTGTTTTATAGCAATGATACAATTCTCGGTAATATAAAAAAATAAAAAAATAAAAAAAACCTTCAATCAAGATATGTAGTAGCATTGAAAGAAAGACTTTTCTTATTACGATGACACCACATGTTCAAATCTTCTATTTCTCCTAAATATAGTATGACTCTTAAATCATTATTTATATCAATGTTACAATCCTCGGTAATATAAAATAAAAAATAAAAAAACATTAGAATCAAGATAGATAGATAAAATAAATAATAAAATTATCACTAAACCTTATTTATTTAACAACAATATTTGAATTTGCAAAGTAGGGTAAAGTAATGTAGATTAATTCTGATTTCTATACTTGTTGATTCAGAACAGGAAAAGAGATAAACAGACGAAATGACTTGCTGACAAATTTGAAATCCAAGGTTAATCATATGGCAAACACTCTCAATTCGCACAGTGCCGCTTACAGAGATCGGCTGTTGGGTCCAGATTTGAAGTCAGATGATGTAATGAAGAGAGCATCTAACATGGACAACCAAGGGATTGTAGGCTTTCAACGTCAGATTATGAGAGGTACAGAAAGAACCTTACATATTTGAAATTTATGGTCTTTCCTTTAGGCACATTGCTAAATGTCATTTTCTTTTCTTGTTTACTTGATTTCTAAGCAGAACAGGACGAGGGCCTTGAGCAATTGGAGGAGACAGTAATAAGCACAAAACACATAGCATTGGTAGTCAACGAAGAGCTCAACCTCCACACAAGGCTCCTGGTAGTGTATCAGAATTTTTTATTTATTTGGGAGAGAGAGACAGGGTGTTGGGGGGAGGTTATGGTGTAAATATGATCATTATTGTTTTACTTATTTGATGCATAATAAAGAAACGAATACCTAGACCCAATCTATGAGGTAATAAGCTAATAACTTTCATGTATGAAATTTAAAATGTTGATGTAGGATACCTTGGATGATCACGTGGAGTCTACAAATTCTCGCTTGCAGGTTAATACCTTGTCTCTACTTTAATAGTTGTATGCCTTTTGAGTTACCATTGTATATTCTGCTTTTGGCAAACACTTAAGTCTAGTATTTTCAAGTCTGCTTCATGCTCTACAGTTTTTCTTTCCCATCTCCTGGTAATTAAAATAGCACTTGAAAAACTTTTTCTCTTATCGCAAACAGTTCTTCAATGATTGTTGAAAACGACTAAACGAGTGTGCTTGTTTTACCTGTGATATGCAATATCTATTAACTTTATATAGTTGGGTCTAACCACTGAAACTAGTCAAGATTGTGAATTTTATTTACTGGTTGTGAATAATGTAAAGCAAGATACTGAGACTTACTCTGTTGGGGCCTGGGGGTATCTCTTTCAAGGTTGAGCTACTCTTGTAAGAGACTGTCTCTCGATGAGACGAACTCAATACAAGGAGCCCATATGCTAAATAATTGTATTAGTTGGGTTATTCAACCCATGCATGAAGAACATCTCACGGTGAGACCGTTTCACAGAACAATTTGTGTTCAAGGTTTCAATTTTTTCTCCACATGATAAATTAAGATTTACAACTTCATTTCGTTATTTTGTGTAAATTTATTTATATTTCCTCAATCCTAATTCATTGTTATGGCTCGTTATGCAGCGTATTCAAAGGAAATTGGCGATTTTTAATAACAGCACCAAGGGAGGTTGTACCTGCTTGTTACTACTGGTTGTCTTGATTGTGCTTCTCATCCTTGTCGTACTGGCACTGATCAAATATTTGTAGACCTTTGTTTGGTACATTCGATTACGTTTTACTCATTTCGAGAGAAATTTTCTTAATTTCTTCGTGTTTCTGTGATTGGGCATTGCGGGCGTCTCCTCGCTCTTCTCATTAAAATTTCCTTCACATTACTTAATCTTTTGCATTCTTTTGTAGGTATTTGCTACTACCATTACCATAGAATGTTATTCACAGTACTTAAACTACCTATTCAGCCTATTTGTGGTGATTCTGGATATCTTTCTTGAAATATGAAGTGTGTAAATTCATTCGCCTTTTGTTGTCAACAAATTTTGTTATCGTGTTAGCAGCGATTTTCCATACTTATTTGTTTTGGTTTATATTATCTACCCATATTATTGGGATCAAAGCTTATCGTAATTAATTTAATTAATATTTATATTATTATAAGGAGATTTGTTAATTGTTATTGCTACAAATGGACAATGTTTTTTTTAGTTAATATTCAACATCTGCTAAATTTGTACATGTAATGGCCATTTCTATCATCAGCATTAGTTGCATAGAAAGAGGCAAATCTAGATTAAAATTTATTCTGTTTATGGTAACTAGATAGGTTCCCGTGCCAAGCACGGTTTATTCATTATTTCAATAAAGAATTATTAATGTTATATATGTAATTAAGTTATTATAGACGTTCAAATGATTGTTTTATAGCAATAATACAATTCTCGGTAATATAAAAAAATAAAAAAACCTTCAATCAAGATATGTAGTAGCATTGAAAGAAAGACTTTTCTTGTTACGATGACACCGCATGTTCAAATCTTATATTTCTCTTAAATATAGTATGACTCTTAAATCATTATTTATATCAATGTTACAATCCTCGGTAATATAAAATAAAAAATAAAAAAACATTAGAATCAAGATAGATAGATAAAATAAATAATAAAATTATCAATAAACCTTATTTATTTAACAACAATATTTGAATTTGCAAAGTAGGGTAAAGTAATGTAGATTAATTCTGATTTATTAAACTAGGTGTTGCTAAAACAATCGATTGCTCTGTACTTGTAGATTAACTAAATTTATTTATATTTCCTCAGTGCTAATTCATTGTTATGGCTCGTTGTGCAGCGTATTCAAAGGAAATTGACGATTTTTAATAAAAGCACCAAGGAGGTTGTACCTGCTTGTTACTACTGGTTGTCTTGATTGTGCTTCTCATCCTTGTCGTACTGGCACTGATCAAATATTTGTACACCTTTGTTTGGTACGTTCGATTACGCTTTACTCATTTCGAGAGAAATTTTCTTAATTTATTCGTGTTTCTGTGATTGGGCATTGCGGACGTCTCCTCGCTCTTCTCATTAAAATTTCCTTCACATTACTTAATCTTTTGCAGTCTTTTGTAGATATTTGCTACTACCATAGAATGTTATTCACAGTACTTAAACTACATATTCGGCCTATTTGTGGTGATCCTGGATATCCTTCTTGAAATATGAAGTGTGTAAATTCATTCGCCTTTTGTTGTCAACAAATTTCGTTATCGTGTTAGCAGCGATTTTCCATGCTTATTTGTTTTGGTTTATATTATCTACCCATATTATTGGGATCAAAGCTTATCATAATTAATTTAATTAAAATTTATATTATTATTATTGTTATTATTGTTAATTGTTATTGCTACAAATGGACAATGTTTCTTTTAGTTAATATTCAACATTTGCTAAATTTGTACATGTAATGATCATTTTTATCATCAGCATTAGTTGCATAGAAACATTTTAATTGAATGAGATGCGACTAAATAAAAATGAGACAGTCATTTCGAATTCGGAAAAACTTCTTTTGAGCCCCATCCATGAAACTCGAGAAAATTATGTTAGTTAATGTTCATTGGTTGTAATCTGCTCTATTAAATGAATGAGAAATTTGAGGAATATCTTTTTTTTCCTATATCATTGTAAAGCTGACAGATGGAACTTTATTACTTGGAAAGAGAGATTATGTTGGTTATTATCACAACCTTTTCACCATCAAGGTTAAGTCAACAATGGAAATTAAAGTGGTAGACTAGAGGGCTAAGCAAGTTGATTGAGATGATTTAGTCGATGAAATGAAAGTGACAACAATATGTCGTATGTTTCCTTTTGTAGCTTGCTTGACCATGGCAGTAACTTATATTTGCAATACCCTACTTTGGTTGCGGAAACTTTTGAGGTATTCTTGCCGTGTTTATCCGGTATTCTCTTTACTCTTTATTTGATGTATTATTATTTGGAGCAGTTTTCTATTAACTTAATTTGTTTTAAATATATTTATGCATAATTAGATGAGAGTATTACATGTTTTGCATAGTGAATAAAGAAGCACATGGGGTTATCAATTTGATTTAATCAAGTTTGTTTACAAGCATATATTTATCTCATGGACTTAAAGTTGCATTGATGTTTTTATATTTATTGTTTTAAAGTTAAAACACTAGAGAATTATATTCAATCACACAAGTTTGAATTTTTTCAATAATCACTCGTTCTTATCCGATTATTATTTTAATAGCAGTATTTTTTCAAAAAAAAATTATTAAACAGAAAAGCGAAGGAGGACCACTCATCACTGATGATGGATTTGTGGTCGGGACTAACTAAGTCGATAATTACGGTTTTGGCAATCCATTCCTCCTCCAGTTATCCTAGCTAGGTTGGATTTGTGGGAGTCTCATAGGTATCATTTGTAATGTCGTCTCATATGTCAACTTTTATGATCAATGCCTTTTGTGTTTATATCCACTGCTTCTTCCTTTCCACTATGTTAGCATTTTGCATGAATTTTTCTAATCTTCTAAGTTAATACGCTAATTTTTTTATTTACTTAACCAACACATATATGATTTTGTACATAAGAAGATTTACACTTGTAAGTCATTGTAACTCGCACAACTTTGACATGAAGTTATTTCAATTTAGGAAAAAAACGGATATTTAGCAAACAAATGTTTGAATTTTTTATTACAACGTTTAAAATTTCATTGTTTCTAAAAAGTTATAAGCTTCTTTTTTATTGATAGCATTAGCAATAACCTTCAATGTAATTAAATATCATTTTTAATTTTTTTTAAAAATACTAACTTTTGGGTAAATTGGTTTTTATCAGTGAAAAATACAAAAGAAAAATCATTCAATTGAAAGATTTTATTATTAAAAATCAACAAAAAATTATGCAAATTGTCATGAGTATATTGATGAGCTCAAATAATTAGTCAATTTCTTTAATTGATCACTTTAGGATTGTAAATGATCACTTAAATATTATAAATGGTCACTCTAACACTATAAAAACTGATTACTTTAATATTATAAATAATTATTTTAAAATAATAAATATATATTAAATCAACCCAATAAACATATTCTCACCGTAAAATCATTCCATTCGAAAATTGGTGAAATTCATTTTATGGAGTAGTGAGAGTCAATGGCATCTTACATGTCTACATAAACATCTTTTTTGATATCACCTTTTCCATTTATCTATTTTCTTTTTATATTGATTTATTTTTAATTCCCATTCATTTGTCCTTTGATTTTCTAAGATATTCAATCAATTTTTTCTTTTATTTCCTTTTACTTTGATTTTTTTTTTTTTTTCTGAAAATCTTGATTTTGTAAGATATCCAATTTGATTTGTATTTCAATCCTCCTTTTTGTCGTGATTGTATCATATATTCAAATGAATTATCTTGATTTTACAAAATGATTAAATAATTTATTTGTTATTTTTATAGTCACGTCAACAAGTGACCTGACATTCCAGTCGCTAACAGGTAAAAGTTCGTTGAATGAAATTAAGTTTAAAGTTCATTATAGCGAACACAATACATAAAATTCAACATGATAAACTAGTTCTGGTCAAAGTTCGACATGTTACATGCAAAATCTAGTTTAAACTATAAAGTTTTCTTATGAGTTGAATTTCCCAAAAAACCCTAGATTGTTTATGAAAATAGATCAATCATGTGATGTGTAAATGACTTTTATTTTTGTTGGTTCCCACTTTGTTAGTTATTTTTTGATGTACATTATAATTATAAACCAATAACAAAATGCATTACAATTAATTGAATTACTATACAAAATGAAATTTTAAGACTTGTTATCTTTTGCAGATTTTAAGTTAGCTAACTAGTTTGGATACTTTTTTTCACTCTTATCCTTGTGACAGGAGTTTAATTTTCACCATCTATTAAAATGATTAATTTTCTCTGTCTTTGTATAGATTCTCTAGAACCCTCAGATTAGGGGTGAAAGTTTGATTTTTGTTTAGATTCGATACAAATCCAAATCAAACTGAATAATATTCGTTTATGATATTTTCAGTCCAAAGCCAAATCATAATATTTATAATCCAAATTGAACCGAATCGAATTTTAAAATACCAATTCAAATTGAACCGAATAGACAGAATTGCACCGATTGGTATATTTTGCATCGAAAATCAAAATTTGCATGTATTGTTTCAAACTTATTCTTCCTAAAGATCCTAAATAGATATTAATAATTTTAGGGTTTTTAATTTGAATGAGTAAAAACTTTTAACAAAAATCTAAAAATAAGGGCAAAAATTCAAACAAATCAAATGGAAGATATAACATGCCTTTAACATTTCGGTTTTTTTGGTTTTTCTGTTTTGTGGGACCCAAAATATAAACCCTAACTCTACCATATTTGGATTTAGGGGAAAATATATGATTTGGATGAAAAATGATAGAGTTGGGGTTTATTTTATGAGGAAAAAGGTTGAAACTAATGGCATTTGAAATGACGAGTCGCATAAATAGGCGTAAAACAGCCCTAAAGCCTTGAAATTAACGTTTGCTAACGTTTTTATGTGCAAAAAGGTCACGATAGAACAATAACGTAAACCTCAGGATTACCACGTGGATTTTTTAAAAATTTTGGTTATCACGTGAAAAACCCAAAACCTTAGGTTTACCACATGGAATTTCCCAAAATTTTACCTAATTTTTTATTCAAATATATTTTTTAAAGGATAGTGAGGTGGGGGTATGCACTTTTACCACCTCAAGACAACTTTTTGCCGATAAAATTGGTTTTCTTGTCAATCTTTTCTTCTCTATATAAACTTCAAATAGTCCATTTTAGTAGGTCTCTTTTCTTTTTACCCTTATTCATTTTCTCTCATAGATTCTGATAAATAGCCTGAAATCCTTGATCAGTTGCTCATTAATCCAATTGAACTTCCTGCTGTTCAATTTGTAAGACCATTTTTTGATTCACCCTTGTTTTTATGTTTTTGAAGTTTGTTTATTCATCAATTTGTATGTGCACCAGCTTTGTAAAAAAATTAAATTCAAGAAATAACCGTCAAAGAATTTGAAAATGGGAGATGGGTTTTTGCTGCTTGTGAAATTTGATTGGAATGTGAATCAATAGTATTTAAAGAACAAGAATAAAATCACAATTTTTAATTATACCCAATAAATTTGTGCAATAAATGATTCAATTGAACACTTGATTGATGGTTTTAATACTGATTAATGCTTAGTTTGCTCTTTGAGTAGATTAAGTAAACCTGTGAAATGAATGATCATGATTGAAAATTCTCATCAAAGATGTATGTGGGAATGATCAAAATGTTTTGCTTGCAAGTGGGTTGAAGATTATTTGGATTTTTGTGATGTTAATTCTATGTGATTTATTGAATATTATCTTTAGGGTTTAAAATGTGACTGACTTTGCTCTTTTTTTGGTTTTTGGGAATGTGCTATTATTTGATGAGGAATCCTTCCTTTAACATAGACAATTATGAATTAATATGTGAAGCCTTGAAAGAAAACAATTCAAGAATATTTTTGGTAAAAAGCATATGCTTTGGACCAAAAACTGATCAGTAAATGTATGTATATCATCTCTTGTTTGGATAGATGTTTATTTACTCTCTGTTTAAGGACTCAAAGTATGTTTGCCGAGCACCTTAAAGCTAGCTATACATGTAATGTGTCTCTAGGCAAATTAAGCTCATTCTCTTCTATAGAGTTTCACTTCTTTGATCACCATTCTGTTTTGCACATTGAGCAATTATTTTAGATTGATTAAAGAGGCTAAGCTCTTGTATTGCACATTGTGGGGGGGGGCAATATTGTGGAAAATTTTAGTATTTTCCTTTCAAATGATTGATCACGTTCTTGAATCTCAAGATGAGTTGAGTTCAAATTAGCTATAAAGGAGATAATGGTTGTTGTGCATTTGTACTGTTTCCTTTAGCTCATTTAGCACATGATAATGAATGAGATATTATCTCCAATACCGTTTCAGTGCTTGATATTGCAGAAAACTAGATGTACGTTATATTTATCATGGTGTACTTCGTACCCTTCTTTATGGTCAAATACTTTACATATTTTGGATACTCTAGAAATTTGGTGCATTTGCTGCTAATTTTCCATTTTTTTTCGCGCGATGCTAATTTTCCATTTTTGTAGTGCCCAATCTTTTCTGTTTTATTGCATGCTATATTCGTGCATTTGCTGTTTCATTGCTAATGACAAATTGTCATGTGGGTTTTGTTGTGGTTAGTTTGGGCATCATGTTTTAGAATTGATTTTCTTCTATGTAAAGATTTCTGGGCTCTCTCCTTAAACATTATAAATGGATTGATATATCTATATTAACGTTGTTCTGTATTTTTTTCCAGATCAGCTGCGCTCTTCTCTGACCGTTACTTTTTTTGTTCATTCGTTCAAACAGCTGGATGGCTCTTTTAGTATAAGTTGTAATTAATTTTTCAACTCATCCTGTAAGGCTGTAACACCAAATATTGTCATTCATTATACTACTAGATGCTCTATGTATCTATATCTGTGAAATTGAGTAGAAGCAATTCCATATGTATGCAATTATTCTATATAATCAAGCTTTATGCATTTACTTTAAAGAGTAAAGCTTTCTTTTAGTAGTGTTATTGAGCTTCACCTTACCGTTATTCTAATTCTGGCTTCATTAATTCTTTACATCTGGATACATCTCTTGGATTTGGTGATAAACTTGCAGATTTCGTGCAGCGTTCTTCGAGAAACAAGAGAAAACAATAGAAATTTACCTGCTCGGTTCTTGGAAAACTTGATATATTGCTTTCATGGAAAACTTGGCTCAACTGGAAGCATTGTGCGAGATACTTTACAATTCACAAGACTCATCTGAGCGAGCTTATGCTGAGAACACTTTGAGATGCTTCACACAGGATACCAACTCCATGCCACAGTCGGAATACATACTTGAGAATGCAAGAAACCCATATGCAGTTTTATTTGCTAGTTCAAGTTTATTGAAGCATGCCACTGAAAATAGGCTCCCTTTGCAGCTACGACTTCAAATTCGTAATTTTTTCCCTTTTCATTTTGTACCGTGAATACTTTTTTATTACTTCTATTCCTTATTGTTACTAGCTGGAAGTTAGTCTCGAAAACCCAAGAATACGGTAATTAACACGTTAGGTGACTAGGTATTGAGTCAGCTGACTTGAGATATAGTATTAGAGTTGCATTGTTTGGTTTTGTTACTGTTTGGAGAGGATGATATAAACATGTAATTTCATTGTTTTTCTCCCTTCTTTTGTATTTTGATATACTTTGGAACTTTATCCTCTTGTTTTTCTAATTTGACATGTGTGACTTTCATCTGAAGGCAATCACGTTGTAAATTATCTGGCTTCTAGAAGTGCCAACTTGGAGCATTTCGTTATGACTTCGTTGATTCAACTTCTTTGTCAAGTGACAAAATTTAGCTGGTTTGATGATGACAAATTCCCTGAGCTTGTTAATGATGCTGTGAACTTTTTGAACCAGGTTAGTGAACTGAAATAATCACAAATATCTGTGGATCGATGTATAACTTGCTGCGTAACATTTGCTATGTGTTTAAGTGGTTTACGTTGTTTTTATGCTTCAAAGTTGCAACAGTAACTTTTAGCCTTGATAGCTTTCCAATAAAATTGGATTCATTTTATGGTCTTTGCCAAATTGTGTAGCAGGGAGTCGCTCATTGTGCAATTGGATTGATGATCTTGAATCAACTTGTGATCGAGATGAATCAGGTAAGTTTTATCGAGTATGGTATCTAATTGATTTATGATTATTGCTTGTATAAATCTATAGAGGGTAATAGTTTTCCATCATTGGTTTCATTTACTTTCGGTTATTTATTGAATATAGATGATCTTTAAATACATGAAGTCTTTGTTGGTTTGTACAGATTCTGACTATTAGGAGTTAGTTTAGTTTATGTAAGGATAGAATGTAGACTTAAATTGTGTAACTAAGTCTGGCAGCCGTGGCCTTATAGTTTTTCATTGGGAATAATGCTTAATCATTATACAGTGTGCTGTATCTCAAATATTTAGCAACGTGCCTGTCGACTTGTTTATGTTGTATGAGAAACTCTCATCAATAAAGCAGGCAACTGCAGCTGTTAAGTAACAAAACAAGATATTCCCCCTAATAATTCAAGGACCATAGTGGATTTTAGAATGTCAATCTTATTCTGATCATTTTTACGAAAATTCCCGAACATTATTTATCTTCAAAAAACTGTGATATTGTTTGGTAAATGTTAATTACAATTAGTAGAAGAAAAAAATCCTTAATAACAATCTTTTCACTTGTTGAATCATTACTATGAAATCATTGGGGATTTCATTGCTTGCGTAAATTACTAGGTTGCAAAATTTAGAATTGGTGCGTAGTCAATTGTGTGTGCCTCTTTGAGGACCTTTTGTAGCCCGTCATTTCAACTTGTAAGTAGGTTGTAAAATACGAAAGGAAAAACTTTCAGGAATTATTTTTTGTTTGCTTTTAATGGTGAGAAAGATACAATCATTTGCAGTGAGATATAGTATCTGACTATCTTCTATCCTTCCTAAAGTGGATGGCAATTTGTCGATTGAGAGGTTTATGGAAATAAATTGCTTGTTGCTAAAGTAGAGTTAATTGGAATGATATACTTTGTGTTGCGTTGTGCCAATAGTAAGACGTGCTCAATTTTTCCTTTACCACGACGTGACATGTAATATTGAGAGGAGCCTTTTTGTTTTGTTTTCCCTTGTTATATCTCTGTGGGTTTTGCCATGGCCTAGGAGGGGCAGATATCAGGGCATAAAAATTTTATGGAAAATTTTGTGATGTCTAGACTAAAGGGAATGCATGATTATGGATTATTATAGGAGTCATCTAAGCAAATTATTTTCTATGGAATAGAATCAATCGAAATATTTATGAGCTATGGTGGATGGGGCTTTTGAGTTTAATTTCTATCCCATGATGGAAATTCATAGAAAATGGGTTTATTTGCAATCGTTGGGAACTGTGTAGTACTCTCTGCTTGCTTTGGATTTTTAAAATTTTGTCTAAAAAGAAACGACCTTGTGACTGGTGGGTTAAGACTGTATGACTGATGAATATTATTATTCACTCTCTTAGGTCTTCTTGCTAGACTAGTAGATGTCTGAATATTGTGATTTGGCTTCAGATTCTTTAAATTTAAATTCATAGGGTAAAGATTTATGATGGGCTGATGGCATATAACGTCATTATGGACGTGTGTGTGTGTCAATGTGTGTGTGTGTGTGTGTGCGCTTGTGTGTTTTTTATGTATGATATTGCTTGCATTTGGAATAGGAAAGTAAACATTTCATGGGTTTACTTGGTTGTTTCCGGATAGTTCGCTTACCATATATATCTTGATTTTTGTATTCTTTCCAAGATTTATGGTGAAATTTCTGCTAATGTTTAGTCATTGTTTGCTAAAACTGCAATTGAATGTAAAACTGAATCTAAGTTGTGTGTATGACTGTTCAGACCCTGATCTCTGAGATATATTAGGAATTCTGCTTACTTATTTCCCTAGGTACAAGATATATATCTTGTCTCATGTCTCAACATATCAAATGAATCAGGCCTCACTCTTATTCTAATGTAGTAACTTAATTGATAGTTTTTTGTAGGCCAGATGACTCAAATTATAGAATATGATCGAAATTCATTATAATAGTGCTGTTCAATTTGTCAAATAATTATTGTCTGTCTTGTTAAGTCATATTACAATTCCTGATACAATCTTAGTAGACATAGTCCAAAAACTTATTGAATGCTGTTGTGTTTCCAGATTTTTAACCAGCTTGTCTAATTCCATTCTTGTGCTTGTAGCTTTAGTATTTTGGCTATTGGATGGGATTGTTGATATTTCTGCTGCCTCATATGTATTGTCAGACTGTAGTTATCGTAGTAAATTAAATATTTGTAGCTGCTATCCTGGATTTAATGTCACTTGGAAGAAGAATCCATTTGGATCACCATTGGAAGTTTGGAACTGATATATTAGTTCATGTAGCCGATCCAATCTTTTGGGATAAGGCTCTGGCATTGTAGTTGTATCCTGGGTTTAGTGGTACATAATATGTCATTGTTAGAAGATTGATTGTTACGATTTCTTCTTGCTTCAAAATCTGTATCTTACTAATTGGAGCTACAAAATCTTTTCAATTGCAGTCAACTCCAGGACTTCTCCAATTTATGGAATATCTGTTACATCATTGCTTAGACTAAAATCTGATGGTAATGAGCTAAGTACTTTCGGCATTGTGCAGGCATTAGTTTCGCATGTTATCTATTTTGTATATCTTCAACCACCAGTTTCTTCGTTTTTGTAGCTCAACAGAAGTTGCAGGAGTTGTCTCTTTCACTTTCTCTACAATGTTTATCTTATGATTTTAATGGAACATCAATTGATGAAAGCTGTGATGAAACTGGTACCAATCAGGTATATAAAATTGTGTGAAGTAGTTACTTTTGTTCTAAGCTCTGGTGATTTTCCGTCAACCTTTTTTTTTCCAATGGGTGACAGATTCCACTCTCCTGGAGATCAATCATTGAGGAACCCTCTACAGTGCAAATATATTTTGATTATTATGCAATCACCAGCCCTCCTCTGTCAAAACTAGTAAGTACACTTAAGTCTCACCTAAACAACTTTGTTTTGAGAAAATCGTATAGCTTATGTTAATTTACTTGACGATGATAATCAAAAATCTATAAATCCTCCTTTGGAATTGAGTTTCTCACCATGGTATCTATGAACACATGTGCCCTCTGTGTGAAACATGGATTTGGTTGTCGAGTATAATTTCATTGTTCATTGAGGTGGGTTTTCACTTTATATACTCAATAGTGTAAAGTTTGGTGAATTGATTATAGGAAGTGGTTGTACTTGCTTGTATTTACAGGCTTATGTGAGAATATGTAGTATTTTTTTATTGACACAAATGCATTTATAAATGTGAGCTGATGACTGAATATTTTGTATCAAGGCTTTGGAGTGTCTAGAGCGCTTGATATGTACTAGAAGAGGTTTATTCACAAGCAATGCCACACGTATGCAATTTCTAACTTTGTTCATGATGGGAACTAAGGATATCCTGGAAACCGGGAGAGGTTAGTTCACTGATCATTGTTTTCAAGTCTTCATATTGTCTTTCCCTGTAATACGCAGACTGTTTGTAAACTCTTCTTTACTTCCTGTTCAATTTACAATTGCAGTTATGTCTTGAGTCAAATCTGGATATTGTAGGTCGTGACTTGTTCCATCACTTCGTGAAGTCGAGGATGGATCCACAAACAACATTTTACCTAATTTTTTCTATTTTTCTTTATTCTCTCTTTCATATTCTTTCCGTTGTAGGAGGCCGGGAGCCATTTGGGGTAAATAAATCCTCAGAGCACGAAGTTCTCATGCTACCAGTGGAACTTAAAAGAATAAGCTTTTCCTCTCTCATCACTATGAGGTAGCTGTCTGCCACCTACAACCTTAACTATTTTTTCTACCCCCTTCTTACTTTACATGCCCCACCAGCCACTGTAATCCGTATCTTATCACAATTCATTGGGGTCCCTTCCTTTTCTTCTCTAAGTAAAGGCATCACCGTCCCTATATTCTCACCAAGGGCACCTTAATCCGTATCGTATGTTTCATTCCCATCATTTAAGTCACTTTAATACCGAAATCACCTTTTTTTTTGGAAATCACCTATTAAAACCTACATTTAAATTGGAGAGGAGAGGGGGGGGTATTCCTTATTCTTGTACTAGAATTAATCATGTTCTGGAGAAAAAGTGAATTGATTGTGTTGGCGGTGTCTTCAGCTTTGTTTTATGAGCAAACATGGAAGTCAAGGAATTCAAGGCGTTTAGTTGTGAGTCAAAGCTGCATTTTGTTCGTGCAGGTGTGCCACATTGAGGGTGTGGTAGTGTTCAGGGTGTTGTGTGTGGGTTGTGTTGTTGGTCTCAACTGTGCATTTGTGTCTATGGGCAATGCTTTGTCAAATGGGAAATAAATGGGTTGAGAGTGGAGGGTTAAAGTCAGAGATTAAGCTAGTGAGGAAGGGATGTGAGAATGACCGAGGGAGGCATGGAGCGAGAGAGAGATAAATGATTATTGTTTAAAGGCTGGAGAAGTGATGGATTTCCCATGTTCAAATACCTTTTATTTCTGATAACTGTAAGGGTGTTTACATGTCTCACAGTCTCGCAATCCTTGAGTTTTTATACTTCATTAATGTATCATTTTGTCATAAAGTATCGTTTGCCTTTTGTAGGGATGGTCATAGATCTAGGACCTTATTGGACCCGCCCAGACTTGACCCTAATTGAGGATTCGTGTCTCTTTTTTTGAAACCTAATGGCTCTAGATTCAATAGAAAATTGTTTGGGTCTGGGCATCCCATAGACCCATACCCAATTCATGGCTAATTTTAGACTTATTTTAGATCTATCTAGGGCCATTCTAATCTAGATTCAACCTATAGACCAACTTTAGACCTAATTACTAATTGGAGTACTGGAACTTAAAACTATAAATATAGTGGTTTACAAATTGACCCTAAGACCCATTAAGGACCCAATTTAGATCTAGACCTATTAGATTGGTTGCATTGGGTTTAAGGATTTCAAACTCTATAGGTTTGGCTCTGGTTCCATTCATATAAAATGAGTCAGTCGGTTGTGACTTGAACCTACCAGTCTGAGCATAGTGCGAAATAATGACGCATCACCGTATCGGCGACTGTAATGTAAAGGTACATGAGCTTACTGCGACCAAAATATAGGCCGCATTGACCGTGAAGCGCGATATTTGTTTCGTGATCGTTATCGCGACCCTAAGCGAAACCGTATTTTTGCACTATGGTCTCGACCATGTTCAAAAACTAACCACAACTCTAAAATGATAGGCTACAACTCACTTATGAATATAATTTGAATTTTATCTATAAATGCTGTAAATATTCATAGAACAATAATTTTTTTTGAAGTTTACTCATGACCAAACCTAACCCCCAGCTCTAAATATGATAGGCTACATTTCATTTATAAATTAAATTTGAATGTTAGTCTATACTGTTGTAATATTTATAGAACAAATATTTCTTTCAAGTATTCATAAGATTAAAATGAATGCTATTTTCAAAGTATGAAAGTTTTGATAACAAGATCATTGTTGCCGGATTTTAAAATTGAGAAAGTATCAACTTGGATTGATGG
>JPXE02000276.1:0-23044 GCA_000753965.2 Amaranthus hypochondriacus | reverse complement strand
GGACTCAATTGTATTTATCAATCACCTCACCCCTTTGACCTTACACGACCCTTCACGTACCCTTCCATTTTAACAAAATGATAACCGGTTATAAGGTTATAAAATTGCATCGGTGCTTTAAATTTAAAATGGGCCTAAAGTTAAAAGTTTTGAATAATAATCAATAATTGAGAGTTTATATTTAAACCATAAACAGTTGGGAGTTTTAAAAGTAATTTCCGAAAAAAAAACTACAATTAGATTGATTGAGATATCTGTCTCATATTGAGACCGTAAATCGAAAAGCTATTGTAGTAACAATTTGGTTGTAAGGTCTTGTATTTCTAAAACCTGTCTTTTGAGATGGGAAACAATTACAAATACAATAGCGTTTGACCTTTTTCTAATCTATACTTTCCAATAAATTTTGGTTCTCAGCGTTATATCCTTCGGCCAATACTGAAATAGCGTTTTTATTTCCGTTTGCCTGTCTGCCTGATCCTCCGCTAGCCTACGCACCGCGACCTCCACGCACCGCCCCCGCCACCGCCCCCAACCGCAGCTTGACTACCTCATTTCGCCTAAGAACAGCCACCGCATCACCCTCATTCTTCTTCTCGATTTAAGAATTCCATCTTCATTTCTCAGCATTAACTGTTCAAAGAGAATTTGTCTTTCGAATGGTGAGCTTTTCCTTTCATCAAACTTTTTTTTACTGAGAACTGAATCTCCTTTTGTTGATTGGTTTTAGGACTTTACTTTTTGGCTTTTGTTAAATTGATAAATTAACGAATCTCAGTTTCGAAACGCAAAATATTGAATCAGGATTGTTTGTTATGTAATTGCACTTACTATTCTGAGTTTTATCTCATGTTTCACAGAGGATTGTTTGCTCCGAAGATATTAGGTTAGTGCTGAACGATCCTATCGGTGCACACCAAATGTTTGATGAAATGTATGAGTGAAGTGTTTTGATATTTTTGGTGTTGAAACCAATCATATTGTATTATTTGTTTTTTTAATTGTTGTTAGTGTTATTTAGTGTTATTTTGTATTTGTATTTATTGTTTTTTGAAGTTTTTTTTAATTTAAGCCTTGAGAGGTTGCTGACTGTTTTGATTAGTTGTGAATCTTGGAGTGTTCTCTTGTTTTGGGTGGAATGTATTTTGCTTAGGCCCTTCAAGTAATAAGATAGAGCTTTTCGCGGTTTATGCCAATCTACGATCTAGTCTGAAGGAGAGGGGTGCAGCTTGTGACCACAAGCAAGAGTTTCTACTATGGGCAGGGACTTGGAATGTTGGATCACTTAAGGAAAAATCGATATAGCTTGTAAAAAGCATTTAAGAAATACAATACTCATGTAGCATGCATTCAAGAGACAAGGTGGAAGGAAAGGAGAACAAATGAGATAGAGCCATAGAGGGGTATAAATTGTGGTACGTATGTGCAAATGGCGGTCGAAATGGGATTGGGATTCTAGTTGTCAAGTATAAAGCAGACATTTGGTGGGAGTCAAGAAGTGTAATGACAGGATCATGTTGATTAGAATAGTAGTTAGTAGTAGGGGAAGAGGTTATCTCAATCATAAGTGTGTATGGACCTTAAGTAAGATTGGAAGAGCAAGAGAAGTGAGACTTTTTAGACAACCTAGATGATCTGTTAGAGGTTATTTCGAATGATTAAAAGGTTATCTTGGGAAGAGATTTCAATGGCCACATAGGTACATAGGAAGGTGGCTATGATACAGTGCACGAAAAATATGGCTATGGTGTAAGAAACGAGAGTGGTGAACGCCTGTTTGAGTTTGCTTGCGCTCACGAGCTGGTGATTACAAACTCCAATATTAGGAATAAATCCAAACACTTGATTAAGTATCAAAGCGGTGGCTATGCAATCCAATTTGATTATGTGCTATTTTGCAAAAGGGTTCGTGCCATGTGCATGGATTGCTAGGTTGTTCAGGAGTGAAGCTGGATTCTTTTTACCTTCTAATAGTCTTGGTTATAAGAATGCGGAAAAGAGTTGTTGAAAGGAGGAGAGCTTTGAGGAAACATATTTTATGGGTTAACCTAAGAGATGAAGTGCACACCACCTTCACAATGAGGATTAGCTCGATGGGGTTTGTTAGGCAGTCAGAAGATGCTAATCCAACGTGGATAGGTTGGCGCAAAACATTAGATTGGTTGCGAGAGAGACCCTTGGGGAGTTGAAGGGGAAGCCAAAAGGATATAAGGATATGTGGTGTGGAATGACAAAGTGCAGATCAAAATCAAGGAAAACCATAAGAGTTTTTAGGAGCTTATAAATTTCACAGAAGAAATAAACCAAATTAACAAGAAGTTACAAAAAGGCCAAAGGAGCGGCAAAGAAAGCAGTAGAGGAGGCAAAGACATAGCGCATGCCGCTTTCTATTTGATGTTAGACATTGAAGAGGGTGAAGCCTATTTATAAAAGATCGTAAAGGCACAAGCTAGGAAGAGGAGAAACCTCGAGTCAGTTAAGTACATTAAGAATGTAGACCGAAAAATATTTTTGAAGCAGGAGGACATCATGGCAAGGTGGCGAGACTATTTCACCCAACTTTTCAACGAGGATAAGGGGATAGCAGCTAACAACCCTCAGGACAACATGAAGTTGGGTAAATTAAGGACTTTACAAGAGACGAGGTGAGACAAGCACTCAGGAAAATGGGGAAAAGAAACGCAGTAGGCCGTGGTAATTGGTTGAGAGACCTTTTCAATGTTCTCCTCAAGACAACTAAGATTCCAAACGAATGGAGGGTTAGCATACATATCCCAATTTAAAAAACGAAGGTGATTTCCAAACATGCGGCAAGTATATGGAAATCAAACTTCTCAGAAACACGACAAAATTGTGTGAGACAGTAATCGAGAGTAGAATTAGACAGTTGTCGACGATCAAAGAGAACTAATTCGGGTTCATGCCAGGGAGATCTGCCTTAAGGCAGTTGATGGAGAAGTACATGGACTAGAAGAGAGATCTACATTACTATATATGGTGTTTATTAAATTGGAAAAAGCTTATGATATTTGGGATAACCTTAGCACAAAAGGAATTCAATTGAGGTATATTTTGTGAATCCAAGACATGTAGCTATGACTAGAATTTAGACAACGATAGGGTAAAATTTTCTTGTCCAAGTGAGTCTACACCAGGGTTTAGCTCCGAGTGGGTAACAGAATCCAGAGAAGAAGTCACGGTGAAACTAGAGGAGTGGAGAGTATCTCTTGAAGGAAAAGGGTTGCATATAAGTCACACCAAAATTGAGTACCTAAGATGCAATTTTAGTGGGAGGAACAAGTGGGAGATACACGGGTGACCGTGGGAGGTAAGAAGGTTTCTTGTTCGACCAAGTTCAAGTGTTTAGGTTCAATTATGCAAAACGATGTGGAGATAGATAAAGATGTATCACATAGAGTACAAACCGGTGGCTTAAATGGAGAGCAGCTACTCGGGTGCTGTGTGATAAGAAATTTCGCCTAAACTCAAAGGTAAATTCTACCGGGTAGCAGTTAAGCCCGCCTTGTTATATTGGATGGAATATTAACCCATTAAGAAAAACATGAGAGAAAGATAGAAGTTGCAGTGGCGTATACTGATATGGATGTGTGACAAAGCTCTTTTTTACGATCGTTTATGCTTGCCAAAGTAATTTGCAACTACTCCTAAATATAATACAACTAGTAATATAATAGTAAGCAAGGTTCGATCCACAGGGAAAATAGGACCTTCAATTGATTTAAGTGTATCCTATTAAATATGAACACTTATATAAGGGGCTAAGTTGTGTAGTGACGAACAAACTTGTTTAAATTAATTTAAAAACAACTAATAAAGATTATGTGGTTGTAACAAGTAAAACGATTCTTGAGTATTTGTTAGTATTCCAAATTCACACATTAATTTTCAATCTTCCAACATCAACACAATCAACTAGTCTATTGAAAGGAAAAACATCCTTAATCTTGATTATAGATACATAAATGAAAAGCATCAAGCATACATCATAACAAGTCAACACACTTATGGAATTGTAAACTAAAGCAAGAACACAATTAACCAAATTGATAATCCTTCTCAAACAACTTATAAACTAAAGTAAGTTTTATAAATTATTCAAGTTGCTACCAAACTTAAATTAATTAAAGCAATCCAATTCAATAGCATGAGAATAAGCAATTAGAAAACCTATTTGCAACTAAGCATTCCTATTAAACCAATTCAATTCATATTCAAAATCAAAGAGATTATCAAAGATGATTGTATTAATAAAAGGGAAAGACTTACAATTAATGACAAAAGAGGATATTAACTTCCTTAAGATGAGCCAACAGTGACCATCTTCAACAAAAGCATGAGGAATAATGAGTTTAAAGATTTTTTTCCCAAATTTACAATCCTAATACAAATTCAGCTAAAGTGTTTGATTACCAAAAACTACTCTACTCAAACTATTACAATCCATCTCCTTTTATATTAGTTTACAAAAGTTTACTTGCATAAGAGAGAAGAGAAGAAATCATTACTCTGATTTTCGCCATTTCTTCTTCAACATTGTTGCGCTTTTCATCCAATCATATTCCAAAAATGAAGGCGGCAAGTTAAAAAAAAAAAAAAACTCGGGCACTCAGGTCACGGCCCGCGACCTAACTAGCGAGCCGCGAGTTGCTGCTGTTTTGTTTTCTTCTTCAATTCTTTCTCTCTTTCTTGATTTTAATACTAATAATAATAAAATTGATAATCATAATTATAATAATAATACTAATAATATTTTTTAGTAATATTAATAATAATATTAATAACTAATTTTACTAATAATAATATTAATAATAATATTTACATATATAGTAATAAAAGTAGAAGTTGGAAATATTTAATAAAAACTTAAAAAGAAAATAAATATAATAAAATAATATAAAATAAAGCTCTATCAATGTGTGACCACACAAGGATGGATAAGATCTTCCTTCAAAAAAAAAAAGGATGGATAAGATCAGGAAGTAGGTTATTAGAGTGAAGCTAAGGGTTGCTTTGATTTCTGCAATGTTGCGTAAAGGTAGATTTTGAGGTGGTTTGGTCATGAGCAACAGAAAGCTATCGATGCACCTGTGAGAAGAGTGGAAAACATCACAATCTATGGTAAAAAGAGGTCGAGGAAGACCTAAAAGAACGTGGGAAAAACAAATTATGAAGGCCTTGGTTTAGTTGCACCTCTCGGAAGACTTGACTTGCGATATGAGTAGTTGGAGACGTTAGATCCGGGTACATGAGTCTCATTAGTTTTTTTTATTTTTTTTATTTTTTAATTTTCTTCTTCTTTTGTGTTGTGTCTTTGTCCTTTTTGTCTGCATGCAGTCTAGTTAAATTTGTCATCCTAGATGGTAATGTGTTCATATGTTTTTATGTTTTCTGCATTTTGTATCCTTTTTCTTTTTTTTAGTCTTTTTGTTTGCAGAGACTTCGTATGCCATGCGACATTTGAGTTGAGGGGCTCCCTTCGATTGAGACCTTGTGAATAGGGTATTGGTCCGCCTTGTTTTCCACCCTCCAATGACCTTGCCTTGGGCGGGACTCATTGGGATTATGATGATAACTAACCAAGAATTCCTTTCAATAAAATGTGGTTGAAAGATAAAATTCCACATGGTAGCATTCAATTTTCATGAAACGTCAGTTGTAGCATTGTTGAAAGATTTTTCCACATGGTAGCATTCAGTTTATGCACTATCTAACTACCGTAGCATTTTCTGTTAAATTCTTTTTGATATCCGTTTAATTCATCGTTTTGTAAGATTTTTCCACATGGTAGCATCTAGTTTTTGCTCTCAAATGATTAATTCACCATTTTAACTTTTAATTCACCGATTATTTTTTCAACGCCCTTAAATGTTGTAACAATTAAGTAGATATGTATTAGTGCTTGGATTGCGCCTTTTGAACTTATGAAATGCACCTTTTAAGCTTATAAAATGTACCTTTTGAATTATTTATTAGTGTTTGTAATGCAGCTTTTGAACTTTATAATGCCTATAATTTGAATGAAAATAAAATTATTACCACATTTAAGGACGTTGATAATTTAATCGGTGAATTAAAAGTTAAATTGGAGAATTAAACATTTGAGAGCAAAAACTGGATGCTACCATGTGGAAACATGTTACAAAATTATGAATCAAACAGAAATCACCAAGAATTTAATGGAAAATGCTACGACAGTTAGATAGTGCATAAACTGGATGCTACCATGTGGAAAAATCTTACAAAAGTGCTACCACTGGCGTTTCATGAAAACTTGATGTTATCATGTGGATTTTCCCTTTAAAATAAATTTTCCAATATTAAATCATGCAAACACAAACAATATAAAATCGTTTCAAAATAAATCTTTCATTGATTGATATTTTTAATTGGGCATTCCTACTCCTAATATATTACTATTTTTTTCTTAATAAAGGCATTTCGAGTTTTATTAAGAGAAGACGGCATCGCTTGGCATTTCTACTCCTAATAAAGGCATATAGATTCGTCAACTTAACACACGGTATCCAATCTTACCGTGTTTCAAGTTGGTAGAGACGGTCAAAATCTGGAATTCACCAGTATGGAATGGTTAGTAAATGCTTTGGGATTAATATTATTGAATTTGTCTTGTTGTATCTTCTAATTCAAGAAAAAAATACCCAGAATAATCCAACCTTTTACTAATTTCCCTACAATAATCTCAACTTTTGATTAAATATGAATAATTCTAAATTTAAGGGGTGCTTGCTAAGAATGCACTAACGTAACCTATTACCTACACAACAAGTAATTTTGCATAAAAAATAGTAAACAAAATGCAAAATTAAATTATAAAAATTGAAAAATTAAAATAAATCAAAAAAGAAATAAATTAAGTTTATTATTTGTTTTTACATTAAATTTTCAATATATCTGTTTTTTATTTTTTTTTCCTTTTTTTTATTGCAATTAACCTGCAAAAATCGGTCACCATTTGGGCAATGATGTTCTTGATAAAATTGATCTTAAAATTAGAATTATACATGATTAATCAAAAGTTGGTATTACTGTAGGAAAATCAATAAAATGTTGGATTATTCTAGGTAATGTTTTCTTAATTTAATCAAAATTCTCCTAAGTGTGCTTTTGATATATGCGTCTCCCAAATAATTGTTAAATTTATTTTCTCTTACAAATCACCTTTTGATAGGAGTAATATATTCTATTTGCTAGGTTTTATACAACTCTCAAAATATTATTTATGTTATTATACTTTTTTGTACTTTGTTTTAGCAACTTATATCAATTGTTTGATTTTGATAGGTCAAGAGTTGGATTTCTCCTTGTGACAGTCATTCTATTATCATATGAAGGGTAAATAGAATCTTCCGAATCACCTCTCAATAGATGTCTCAACCCTCAAGTTTTTCTTTCTTATTTGGACTTGGAGCGTTACAACACTACCAATCCCTACATCGATTTCGACAATGTTGTGAATGCAATGCTTGATCTTATAAACAAAGGCAAGAAGTTCTCTGAGTCCATTCATGATATAGCTACCTGTTGGGTTGAGGTTTGTTTTCTGTATATGTTATTTTTGCAAATGTACTACTGCAGTATTTAGTTATTTATTCCATCGATTTCTGTGTTGTTCAAGGTGTGCCGAGCTGAACATCCTGAAAAAGAGATTGCGGCTTGGAAGGTCTTAGCTAAAGAGATTCATCATCGTTTACACAGTGATGAAAGTGTGTTTAAAATTTCAAGAATGATATTTGGTGACAGAATGGTTCCATGGATTATGAGTCCACCCAAGGCAATTTATATGGCAGATTCTCATATAGAAGACTGTGTTTCTCGATTGGTATGCACCTTTCCCCTTCATGTTTTACATTGAAGTTTCTTTATCTACGTTATCTATCTTCTTGTTTTCCTTATCAGACTTCATAGGTTAATTTGGTTGGGTAACATTTTAATCAATACAAACTGCAATTTCTTTACATTGAATTTGTCGTACTTATAAGTGAATTTGTCACTGATAATACGAGTCGTAGTTAGTGTGTAACAAAAATTATGACATCCAAACATTTGGTGCTTCCTTAACTCTTGTCTGTTGAAGAACTAAAATTTATTGTCTGTAAATTATATTGTATTATTGTGCTAACCTTCTGTAGGGCATATTTTTATTTATCATGAACAAGTAGTTATTTTTATAAGCTTTGTAAACAATTGATGAGGTAATTTTCATTATTCCCTCCTTAATGTTGTCTTGCATGCTAGAAGACTTCTGTGTAATAAAAATAAAAAGATAATAAAAATTGTAATGCTATCTCACTGTATAAATCTCTGTTGAATGTATGTTGGATGATTATTGTATCTAAAAGGAGAAATATGCCAACTATTTTATACTTCGTAGCTTATAAGTCGTGTTTATAGTGATGCATGTGGTACTTAATGCGAATTACTACTTTGTTCAGATATGTAAATGCTTCTATTGATCATTGTAGTTGATGTAGTCTGTTCTTATCAGTGTGGGATGCATTAAATCTGTGTGTTTATGCAATTATGTTACTTATTAAAAGATAGGAGCTTCCTTTTATTGAGTTGCTTTTCCATCTGGCCAGTTTGATTGAAATTAGCTCACTTACATCAGTTATGGTTAGTTGAGGATTTATCTCTCTATTTGTAATCCTGTATTTGGCTGGAGGGAAATAGAAAGGAAGGGGAGGGATTTGTAGAGATGGAGAATCCCTTGTGTGATAAACAAAAAAAAGAGGGAAATCGGGATTTTGTTCTCCTGCCTTTTCCTTCACTTCTTTCCTAAATAAATACGGAGCACTTACCTTTTGTTTTCTTTTTCTTCCTTTCCCATCCCTTCCATCTTGTTCCCTTCCTTTCTTCTCCCTCCAAATTTGTTATTAAATATATCTTAAGGGTCTAGCTGGTGAATATGCAAACCATAAATATCTTAAAAACTATATAATTATGTAATACAAATATCATTGACCGATTCGCTTGTGTGATTGTTGCCAATGCATATTTGTAAAATTAGCTTTTTGCTAACCATCCTATTGAAGGGTAAATAATGGAATTCTTTTGATAAATAGTTAAGAGTTTTTTTTTTCAACCATGGAGATTGACTTTTGTATTTATATGTGGAATTTTGATAGATTTTCATGTTAATTCTTTTGAGCTTGTGGTGCGTAATTTAAACACTTTTTTTTTGTAGAGTTACATTTTCGTGGAGCATTGTGGCGTGTGGTATTCCTTCGGCTTGAAATATTTGCAGAATTTCTATGCAATGTGTACTCTTGGAGTGAGAGATGATGAGTTTGCCAAGGCTGCTGAAGAAACATGTCGTGGTTATGTTTACACTCTAAACTCAAATTTGTACTAGTAATGGATCCTTGCCAACTCTTGAGAGAGTGTTCCTAACTTCTAATATTTGTGTTTTGGCATAAATACCGAGGAAATGATTGGTGGATAGTAAAATACTTATTGTATTAACCCGCCTTTTTTTAACTGAAAAAAGATTTATAGAAATGACATTTAAGAATATTTGTCACTTACTCTTAGAATGATTAAAACTGAAATATGAAGCTCATAAACTTTTGATTATAAAAAGAACTTAAGGTGCCAAGACTTATTACATTGTAATTAGAGTCATGGTTGTTCGGATCGAGAGTTTACATAAGATTGTAGAAGGCATATGATCGAAATCAGAAAAAATCTTATTATGAGTTATGTTTGATCAAGATGACATATTATATCCTTGTTTTGTTTTATCAAGCTTCAAAGTAACAATTTAAAACTGGTAGAGATTCTTTGATGTACTCCCTCCGTTCCCTAGATGTTCCCATTGGGAATATTCACGATAGTGGAGATATTGTTTTATTGAATAATAAATTTGATGGAGGAAAGGGGGGACTACAAATATTAAAAAAGTATTTAAAAAAAGTTAGTGGAAAAAATATGGGGACCACAACTAATTAAAACATGTTTTTATAAAGTTAGTGGGAAACATGTGGGGATTATAAGGAATATAAAAATGTTAAAATGGAGTTAGTGGAAGATATGTGGAAACCATATTCATTATTAAAATTTTAAACTGAGGATATGTAAGGCTATTTTTGTCTAAAATTTGTGATGTAAATGGAAAGATTTCTTATGGGAACAACAATTGAAACACCCCAAAATGAAGAGTGGGAACTAGGGATGGTCATGGGGCAGGTCTGGAGCGGGTCCAACCAGACCCGGACCCGGACCCTTTTAATTTTTGAGATCCAGACCCGGATCCGGACCCTAAGGGTCCAAAATTTTCAGACCCAGACCCAGACCCTCCGAATCTAATGGGTCTAGGGTCTTTAATAGATCCTTAATGGGTCTA
This sequence comes from Amaranthus hypochondriacus, assembly GCA_000753965.2. Lineage (NCBI taxonomy): Eukaryota > Viridiplantae > Streptophyta > Magnoliopsida > Caryophyllales > Amaranthaceae > Amaranthus > Amaranthus hypochondriacus. The sequence continues at coordinate 12,660 of JPXE02000276.1, read as the reverse complement.
AAAAGAGTCTCTTTAATTTGTCAAATTTGAACTATTTGTAAATTATTATATTTTTCGTATATTTTTAAGAGAGTTTTTATCGCATTTTACAAATATTTATTACTAATTTAACATCTAAAGTCGCATAGTGCCATCCATATACGCTTAAATTCTATTATAAATATTAGTTCGAGTCCATAAAATAAGGGTAATTGTGTTAGCACTAAGCAAGTAGCATATATTATTAATATATATTATGATTATATGAAAAGAAAATAAGTTTTGGGGGCAATAATCATACGTAGAAGACAATAAAAATGAACAATTTAATATATATATATATATATATATATATATATATATATATATATATATATATATATATATATATATATATATATATATATATATATATATATATATATATATATATATATAAGGGTCCAAGGGGCGGGTCCAGGGTCCAGGTCTCGGACCCGGACCCGGATCCGCCAATTATTTTTTAGATCCAGATCCGACTCGGATCCGATGGGTATCAAAAAATAAGACCCAGACCCTTAAAAAGGTGCGGATCCGGGGTGGGTCCAACAGGGTCCTGGACCCGTGACCATCCCTAGTGGGAACTTCTTTAAGGAACAGAGGAAGTAGTTATTTTGGGTATTGGTAGTCTCAACTGATGTTGTTATACATAGTCTATCATTATGTTTTAACCTTGGTGGCCTGTCTCTAGTGTCTCTCTTTCAATGGCTTTTTCCCCTTCTCGGGGTTTTTATGTCAGTGGATTTGAGCTGCAAGTTTGAATGTTTTATTAATATTATTCATGTTGAAAAAAAAAGATTAATAATGTACTAATACGATTGATAAAATATTAATATAATACTAATATCACTAAAAATGCACTAATACGACTAATAATATATTATTAATACATTAATACGAATATTTTAATAAAACGACTAATAATATACTAATACTACTCTAACACGATTAATAATAATGTACCAATACAATACTAATAGTAGGGGTGTTCAAAATCGTGTAACGGGTCGACCCGGTTCCGAAAATCCGGGTACCCGCTTTTTCGGGTACCTAAAATTGTGATCCGGTTTCGACCCGGTTTAAACCGGGTCGAAAACCGGATACCCGGTTTTGTTAAAATGTTTTTTTTTTATTTTTTTAATTTTTTTGTCGTTTTGTTGTTCAACCATATGTTTGTTTATCTCTATTTTTACTTAAAATATTTTTTTATATAAAATTCAAATACAAAAACTCTCTAAAAATCTTTAACTTAATTAAAAATAAAAGATTAATTGAAAAAATGAAAGAATAATATTATTCTTCGTGGGTTTAAGCATGAAATATTATAAAATTCAAATACTAACTCTCCAAATATATTCAATCTAAGGTTAGCTTAAGAGATATCATGATCTTTTTATTTACGAAAAAATGAAAAAAAATAATAATTAAAGAAAACCGGATACCGGGTACCCGGTTTCCAAAAAGTCGTGACCCGGATCCGGTATCCGATTTTAGAACCGGGTACCCGACCCGAATTATCCGGTTTGCGAAAACCGGGTAATTTACCCGGTTTTCTAAACCGGATACCGGATAATTCGGGTCGGAATTTCCGAAGCTGGTTATTATGAACACCCCTAACTAATAGGATTGATAAACCACTAATATTATACTAATATGATGAATGTACAACCATATTAATACTACATTTATACAACTAATATTTTATTAGTACAACCATAAATCAACCATTGTTTTACTAATTTAGTACTAATGACTACAACTACAAACTTAAAGTTTAGTCATTTTCAAATAAACAGCCGCAAAGTTATTTTTTACAAACAACAGCCTTCAAGTTACCAAACTTGACAGCGTACATCCACTTCTGCTAAATGACCATTGACCAAGGTAAATGACCTTTGACTTTCAATTAAATTCATTAATCTAACCTAATTACCCAATTACCCCAATTAAACCCATCTTCTCCAACCTTCCCTCCTCAATCACCACCATTATCCCCCCTAACACCACTACCACCGCTACCATCATCACCATTAAAACCCTTCTTTTCTTTCTCTTTACCATATTCTTAATGTTCCCTCTACTTTCCTCTCTTCTAGTAATATACTACTACCATCATCAGCTGAATTTGTTTCTTAAATTCAAAGAGCTGTGTCATTAGATAATCTTGCCATATTTAACTATATTCAAGTAGATCTCTTCAAAAAAAATGTATTCAAATTGTTTCTTGAGTTTGGATTTTTATTTTTTATGAGAGAGAAGGCATAAAAATATCATTTTTTTAATTTGATTTTTTTGAATTTTAATCATCATAAATATACTAATTCAGAAACAATTGTGACAAGTGTCACTATTTTAAAATCACTTTGCCAAATGTCACTCTAATAGTGTTTTATTGTTGTTTTGGAACTCATCTCTTCATCTTCCCTAATGCAATCTAAATTATCAATTAAGAGTTTTATTTAAAATGGTTTTATTGACATAGACTCTACAAAATCATATTCATACTAATATTAATAATGTTGTTTTTAGCTTTATAAGAATTATCATTATCATGCCTTATCATGCAATGGTGAAAGATTTCATATGAGGATTTTGTTAAATTTTGTAAAAGGTCCTACATGTTATTAGCCAAAACAATTTATAAAACTAAAAGTAAACCTACAACGTGCATTGCACGGGTATAATCCTAGTTGTATTTAAATGGTAATATTTTAGTTGTTTTATTTTGATGTGCTATTGAATTAGTGTATAATCAGATGTACTTCTTTGTTATATGAAATCTTAGGGTTCCAATTTAAGCGCTATTGTTAAAATTTCAACCTCGAATAAGTTTTGGTGGAGGACTTTAACAATTTAGGGTTTTTCAAGGGATGATTTTATTAAGTTTTTTTGGTGTAAAGAAGACCATACAAAACCCAAGCTTGAAAATAGCAATGAAGAGCGAAAGACTAAAGTTGGAAGAAATAACGCCATTGTTGGACTCCCAAACATACCCACCTTCATTTTCCAGTTAAATACCAATAGATAAAAACCAGAAATAAAAATCACAACTTTCTTCAAATTCAACCTCATTTACTCAAAAACATAACATTTCTTTTTCGAATTTTGTTCTATAAAGGAAGAATATCAAGACCCACACAAAAAGCATTTCTTTGGAGGAAAACAATATTTCAAAATTCATCTTGTTAATGGTTTCACCACCTTTGCCAGGATACAACACTGATACCACTATATTTCAATAAAGGAGGAGTTTTAGAATAACACATCGAAGAGAAAGAAAAAAGAGGTTTTAATGATGCATGTGTGGTAGTCGTGGTGTTGGGGTAAGAGAATAAAAGTGATTGAGGAGGGGTAGATCGAGATTGGGGAAGAAGGGTTAATTGGGTAATTAGGTTAGATTAATGAATTTGATTGAAAGTCAAATGTCATTTACCTTGATCAATGGTAATTTAGCAGGTCATCCGGTAAAGTAGCTATATCGTCGTCGTGTTTGGAAACTTGAAGGTTGTTGTTTGTTAAAAAAAATTTGCAGCTGTTTATTTGGAAATGAGTAAACTTCAAGGCTGTAATTGATAATAATAATAATAATAATAATAATAATAATAATAATAATAATAATAATAATAATAATAATAATAATAATAATAATAATAATTGATCGAGCTTTATTATTATATTATTTTATTATCTTTATTGTAGTTTTTAGTAGTCAAATTATTAATATTTTCTACTTTATATGTAAATATTAATATTATTAGTATAATTATTATTGTTAATATTTTTATATTATTAGTATTATTCTTATTTTAATTGTAATTATTAGTTTTATTATTATTATTATTAAGTTTAATTTCAAGAAAGAAGGAAAGAAATGAAGCAAAAAGCGGAAAAACAGTTAGTCGCGGCCCGCGACCTGAGCGCCCCGGATTTTTAAAACTTGCCGCTTCTACATTTTGCCTCTGGAATATAATTGGATGAATTGAGCAGCAAAGTTGAAACGAGGATGGCTGGAATTCAGAGCAATGATGTTTTTCTTCTCCTCCTTGCTAAGTAAGCTTTTGATATATAGTATTTAAGTAATAGATTGCAATAGTTTTAGGGAGTTAGTTTTTAGAAGTAGAACAATTAGAGTAGTTTAGTTCTCAAAATCAGAAATTATCTTAGGCTTGTAATTGGGGAAATCTTGAAGTTTATTTCTTTTCTTATACTTTTGAAGAAGATGACCATTGTTGGCTAAGTTTCATCTTGAGAAAAGTTAGGTTTTCTCTTTTGCCATTAATTGTAAGTCTTCCTATCTTATTAATATAGTCATCTTTGATAATTTCTTTGCTCTTATGAATTGAATTGGTTAAATGGAATGCTTAGTTGCAAATGGGTTTTCCAATTTGCTTGTTCACATGCTATTGAATTCGATTGTTTTATCTAATTTGAGTTTAGTAGCAACTTGAATAATTTATGAAACTTGCTTTAGTTTGTAAGTTATTTGAGAAGGATTATCATTGTGGTTAATTGTAGTCTTGCTTTAGCTTACAATTCCATAAGTTTGTTGAATTGTTATAATGTATACTTGATGCTTTTCATTTATGCATTTATAATCAATATAAGGGTGCTTTTCCTTTCAATAGACTAGTTGATTGTGTTGATTTGGGAAGATTGAAAATTGATGTGTGAAATTGGAACACTAACAAGTACTCAAGAATTGCTTTTACTTGTTCACAACCACATAGTCTTTGTTATTTGTTATTAGCAAGATTAAACAAGATTGTTCATCATCTACTTACCCCCCTTTATATTAGTGTTCATATCTATAAGATAAACCTAAATCAATTTGAAGGTCCTACTTTCCCTGTGGATCGAACCTCTACTTGCTACTATATTACTTAGTTGTTTTATATTTAGGAGTAGTTGTAATTTACTTTGACAAGCATAACGACTGTCAAAACATAGCTTTGTCAATAATAATAATAATAATAATAATAATAATAATAATAATAATAATAATAATACGTCTTTGGTTTTAGAGTGAGAAAGTAGGTAGAGAAACTCTTGTTTTTTTGCGATCTCTTCACCATTCTTGGGTTTCTGTCTGGTTTCTTGATCAGCCATGGGTAGGCCTCGTAAAAACCCCTAAAATTCGTCGAGTAAAGCTAAGAAGACTGTGACTCAGCATGCATCCCGTAGTTCGAGTGTAATATCTGGAAGTTCTTTAAAACCCATTGAAGAGGGGCAATGTTCTAATGCAAAGTCTGATTCAATGGCGGAAGAGGTGGAGCGAATGAAGTCTTTGGTGGAGTCACTGTCTAGGAAAACTGTTCAGAAGCAAAGCGTGAGCCAATTTGAAATTCGCCTTGATTCCATGTGTAATACCCAGTCTCAGGACGTTGGTTTGAAGGAGAACCAATCAACTGTCCCGGCGCAGTCAGTGGTGAATTCAGAGTTGTCTAATCAGCAGTTCTTGGTCCCAGAAGGTATGCAATTAAATTTTGTATCTCCTTCTATTGCGAATGGTGTATATCGTGCAATTGTAGATAAAGAGGAAGTATCTAGTTTGAAACTCAAATGGCAAGCTACTTGTGTAATGTTTGTCGTTGGTTTTAGACCTAGTTTGTCTGTGTTGAATACGTACATTAAGAACAAATGGCCAAGTTTAGGTAATTTTACGTCACATTTGCATGAGGATGGGTACTTCCTGGTTAAGTGTCGCTCTGAATCTGATGTTCTTGAGATCCTTAAAGGAGGTAATACTATGATTGGGAAAATACCTATTTCGATACATAAATGGGATGAAAATTTTGATTTCAAGAGAGATATCCATAGGGTGGTGCCTGTTTGGGTAAGATTACAACACCTGCCTACGAAATTTTGGGGTGCAAAGTCTCTTAGTAGAATTGGCAGCCTTCTTGGTGTACCATTAGCTGCTGATGCGTGCACAACTGCTCAGAGTATGGTCAGTTACACTCGCATCTTAGTGGAGGTGGATGTGTCTAAGCCATTGCCTAAGGCTTTATTGGTGGAGGATGAGCAGGGGAAAGTGTATGATCAGGAGTTTTTCATTGAATGGGTGCCTCATTTTTGCAAAAAATGTCAGAAACTAGGCCATATATGTGATACTAGCAAGCCTCAAAAGACTAGGAAAGGTGCTGGTCAAGTTGTCCAGCAAGCTATTGTTCTTGCTCCTATTTCAACTTCTGATCTTGCTGGTGTGGAGGAAGGGGTGGGGGTCCCAATTAGTCACAAGGAAAAGGGTAAAGCTGTTATGAATAATGATGAGGTTGCTAATTTAAGTATTAATGCATCTGATAAGGGTGCTACTTTGAGTATTAATGCATCTGCTAAGGGTGCTTTTTTGAGTATTAATGCATCTGATATGGGTGCTGGGGTACCTTCAAACCCCATTCTTGCTGAATGAGCTGGGCCACTTGGAATATTAGGGGGCTCAATGAGTCCTCTAAATCCATGAGTGTAGGCGCATGGCTTAAGCTTCATAAAGTTTGTTTGATTGGGTTGCTGGAAACTCGTTAAAAGGGCAGCATATTGATAGAATTGCTGCTGCTATTGACAAAAATTGGAAGTGGGCTAGTAATAAAAAAATTCTATAATCAACTCCGTATTCTGTTGGGTTTTGTTGGCCTATTTGAGTTTTGATGATGACGTAACTTTTATAAACAAACAAACCATAGAGATTGTTTTGTAGGTCAAATATCCGATTTGTCAAAATCGTCAATGGCGCCTAAGAGACTTGCTTAAAGAACAAAGTACGTGTCAAAGTCAAAGTCAAAGTCAAAGCAGTCAATCTTGAAGTCCAAATGGAAAGTCAAAAGAACGATCGATTATTACTGTTCCATGATTGACAAATTGAAAAGAAAGCTGACGGAGACAGTGCAGTGTTCCTTGTGAAGCAGTCTGAGAAGTCAGTCAACTAAAAGAATGTAGGAAAAAGTAGTTTTTCTTTTTTTTTGAATATAACATTAGTTTTTCTTTATTTGGTTGATTGTACGGTTAATAGTAAATAATAGCTTAAGAGATTAATTGGCAAAATTAATTAAAATAAATCTTAAGGGCTAAAAATAGATCTCCTAGTTTATCTCCACTAAAATAGGGAATAAGTTGAATAAGTCTTCAACTTACTAATATTAGCCTATTAATTACAAATTGTAACCGTGAAAACTTGGAGTGACCTCCAAGGCTATTATCCACATTCCCACATCTTATGATCATGGGATAATGGTTGACTACACGGTTCTAACTCATATAAAAGAAAAAATACAACCGGCTAATATGTGTGTATTGTGCCCAACACCGAAAAATCTAGAGAGATCACCCAAGAGAGAAAAATATTCATTCTTACGATTTGCCAATTAATTCTTGATATTTTTCTTATGCTATAATTTAGTTTTTATCCATTCTTAGAGAATTATTTTGTAAAGGGTTTTTGAGTGTGTAATTTAGACTTAGGGAAATCTAAGAGGAATCTTGAGCAAGAATTTGTAAGAGAGAAGAGAATGAGAAAGAGAAAAAGAGAATAGGCCAAGAAGAGAATTTGGAGAAGTCGTTTTATGTTATTAAAGTGTATTACTTACAAACGTAATAAGAGAATTGAAATCCGAAGTGGTCGTGGCTTTCTTTCTAGGCCAAGAAAGTTACCACGTAAAATCTTGTCTTCTTTTCATGTTTCTTTAATTTGCTTTGAGTATTTTATTAAATTGAAATCCCGCAAAAACAGGGCATAAATACTCTTTAAGGCAACACAACAATTCACCCCCCTCTTGTTGCGTTCATATTCTCTAAGTGTTTCTACACTTGGTATCAGAGCCCTGTTCCTCATTTGACCAGGAAACCCTGAGAGCCGTATCTTGGTATGTTAGAGATGTTGAAGATGAATGAACGTATGGAAGAAGGTTACTCTACTCAGAGACTGCCAATGTTCGATGGAAAATTCTACACATATTGGAAGAATATGATGGAAATCTTCATCAAGGTCGAGAACTATCAAGTTTGGAGAGTCATCGAAGTTGGAGATTTCGAGGTAACCACTACCAACTCCAATAACGAGACTGTTCCCAAACCAATAACTGAATATGAGAAAGAAGATTTTCAGAAAATGAAGATGAATGCTCTTGCCATTAAATTACTTCACTGTGGGCTTGGACCAAATGAACACAATCGAATTATGGGTTGCAAAACAGCCAAACAGATTTGGGATCTGCTGGAAGTTACCCATGAAGGAACCAGTGAAGTCAAGTGTTCCAAGATTGACTTGCTCATGTCAAAATACGAAAGATTTGTTATGGAACCTAGAGAAAGTATTCAAGAAATGTTCACTAGGTTCACTAACTTAACTAACGAACTTGTCTCACTTGGAAGGCTTATTCCCTTAGATGAATAGGTTAGGAAAATTCTCAGAAGTCTACCTCAAGATGATCGCTGGAGAGCTAAGGTCACTGCCATACAAGAATCCAAAGATTTCACAAAGTTCAATCTGGAAGAGTTGGCTGGTTCCCTAATGACTCATGAATTACATTTGGGAACAGCTGACAGTTCCAGAAACAAAGGCTTGGCTCTGGTAGCGAATGAACAAGAAGAGTTAGAATGCGATGAGGAAGAAGCTGTCATTCTGGTTCGAAAGTTCAAGAAGTTTTTCAAGAACAGCAGATATAACAATCAAAGAAACAACAAAGAAAAAGGAACGGCTGATTCCAAAACCAACTTCGAATGCCACAAGTGTGGAAGCACTGACCACTTCATCAAAGAGTTCCCTCAATGGAAAAACGAGAAGGGCAAAGGGAAGGCAAGAGAATCAGGTTGACAACCCTTCAAAGGAAACTACAACAAAACTGACTTTCGCAAAGCCATGATAGCAGCATGGGGAGAATCCGAAAGTGAAGCTGAAACCGAAACTCCAGCGGAGGAAGAAACCGCTAATCTTTGTCTCATGGCAACACATGATGAAAAGTCTAAAGAAAAGAAGGTAACGTCTTCTAATTTATTTCCTAATTACCTATTTAGATTGGATAAACATGAATTAATTAAAATGATCTTGGAGACACAAAATAATCTAGAAAAACAAACGACCACCTGTCTCCAAAAGGAAAAAGACCTTAAAAACAGTAATGACCTAGTATCCTACATAAATTCTTTTAGGTCCGATGTGGAAACTCGATTTTTTGATTCATGTTAAAGGAATCAATAGAAAAGGTGAAACAAGAAAACATCATGTTAAATATTAAACTAAGTCAATATAAATTGTTAGGATTAGAATTAAAGACCGAATCTATTCAAGAGATAAATGATGATTTTAACAAAATCAAATTAGATCTAGAATCCACCAAAAATGAAAATGAAAAGCTTAAGCTTGAATTAAATTCAAGGGGAAAAGGGAAAATCAAAGAGGTTCCCAAATGGATTCTAGAAGCCAAAACTAAAGGAACTGAAGGTCTAGGATACAATAAGTACAATAAAAAGAAAAAGGTCTATGTTGATCTCCCTAGTAGTAAGATCTGTTCCTTTTGTGGCAAAACCGGGCACCTAAAATATCAATGTTCAAAAAGGGAACATCATAACAAAACGAACCAAATATATGTCGATAGGGTTTGGATTAAGAAATATGACTCATGCATAATCGACATGGAACCCAAGGTTGGCTGGGTTCCACCCTCTAACAATTAGTTCGTTTTGCAGGTTCTAGTGAGGGGGAACAACTCATGGTATCTCGACAGTGGCTGTTCCAAGCACATGATAGGTGATAGTTCAAAATTTCTCTCACTAGAAGCCTATGATGGAGGAACTGTGACCTTTGGAGACAACATGAAAGGCGAAATCATAGCCAAAGGAAAAGTAGGAAGGTCAAGTTCCAATGCAATTGATAATGTATTTTTAGTCAAGAATTTAAAACACAATTTGTTAAGTATCTCTCAATTTTGCGACAAAGGTAACTCTGTACTCTTTACTTCTGAAAAATGCATCATTTCTAGGAATGACATAGGGGACACCATTCTGGAAGGAATCAGAAAAGGGAACACCTATGTTATGGACCTGCACACTGTTCCTAAAACCAGTCTAACGTGTCTTAGTGTTTTAGAAGAAGACCCTCTCGTCTGGCACAAACGCCTGGGTCATGCCAGTTTCTCATTGCTTAATACATTACGAACTAAAGACCTAGTTAGAGGACTACCGTCCCTAAAATTTCAAAAAAAGGAAGTGTGTGATCCTTGTGCCAAAGGAAAACACGTAAGGTCGTCCTTTAATCCTAAAAATTTTGTGACCACCTCAAAGCCACTTGAATTAATTCATATGGATCTTTGTGGACCAATGAGAATCCAAAGTCGCAGTGGAAAGCGATATGTATTTGTTATAGTTGATGATTACAGTAGATTTACATGGACATTGTTTTTATCTAGCAAAGATGAGGCTTTGATGAATTTGTTGCATTTGCCAATAAAATTCAAAAATCTAGTAACAATCAACTTGTCCACATAAGATCGGATCATGGTAAGGAATTTGAAAATTCAAGGTTTATGGATTATTGCAACGAGCATGGTTTAAGTCACAATTTCTCCGCACCCAAGGACACCTCAACAAAATAGTGTGGTGGAACGTAAAATAGAACTCTAGAGGAAATGGCTAGAACCATGTTAATAACTAGTGGTCTACCTAGAAACTTTTGGGCAGAAGCCGTTAATACTGCTTGCTATATTGTAAATCGTGTGTTAATTAGACCAATCACTTCTAAAACACCCTATGAACTGTTTAAAGGGATTAAACCTAATATTTCATATTTTCGCATATTTGGATGTCGATGCTTTGTGCATGTAAATGAAAAAGAAATATAGGTAAATTTTGATGAAAGAAGTGATGAAGCCAGTTTTCTTGGTCATGAGTGACTTAAGCAAGGGAATACAAAACAGATGTTCCTGATCCAGATGTTCCCAGAGCAGTACAAAATGAAAGAAATGAAGCTGAGCACAATCAAGTCAAAGAACTCGCTTCCACATCAGTCTCCACAAGAGACTTCGTGCCTAAACCGTGGAAACATCAAAACTCTCACCCACTTGACTTGATGATGAGTGACTTAAGCAAGGGAATACAAACAAGATCCCAGATGAGAAACTTCTGTGCACACTCTGCATTTCTCTCAACAATGGAACCCAACAATCACGAAGAAGCACTACAAGATTCAGATTGGGTGTGGCTGCAAGATGAACTTAATGATTTGAGAGAAATAAAGTGTGGCATCTGGAACAGAAGCCCAAGAACAAAAGGATAATTGCACTAAAATGGTTCTTTAGAAATAAGCTAGATGAGCATGGAACAATAGTAAGGAACAAAGCAAGGTTGGTAGTCAAAGGGTTCAATCAACAAGAAGGTATTGCTTATACTGAAACATTTGCTCCCGTAGCAAGGTTAGAAGCTATTAGAATTTTAATCTCTTTTGGCTGGCCTTTATGAATTTTAAATTATATCAAATGGATGTGAAATGTGCTTTCTTAAATGGCTTTCTAGAAGAAGAAGTCTTTGTGGAACAACCACCAGGCTTCGAAAATCCATCCTCTCTAGATCATGTTTATAGATAAAGCTCTTTATGGGCTCAAACAAGCTCCTAGACAATGGTATGAGAGATTATCTAAATTCTTGATTGAAAACAAATTCATAAGAGGTAAAATTGCCAAGACCTTATTCTTTAAGAATAGAGGTTCGAATATTTTAGTTGTTCAAATATATGTTGATGACATTATCTTTGGAACCACCAATGAACTATTATGTAAAGAATTTGTTGACCTAATGAGTGATGAATTTGAAATGAGCATGATGGGAGAATTGAATTTCTTCCTTGGTTTGCAAATTAAACAAACGGCTAACGGTATCTTCATACATCAACAAAAATATATAAAAGAACTTCTAAAGAAATATGGTCTTGATAATGCTAAAACGAACCATACACCTATGGCCACTAACATTAGATTAGATGAAGATGCGAATGGTTCAAGTGTCGATCAAACCATGTATAGAGGCATGATAGGATCTTTACTATATCTAACTACTAGTAGACCCGATATTTCGTTTAGCGTTGGTTTGTGTGCTAGATTTCAATCAAATCCTAAGGAATCACATCATACGACAGTAAAGAGAATTCTAAGATATTTGAAGGGAACATATGACTTGTCCCTATTTTATCCAAAAAGTGATGTCTATGACTTGAAAGGTTTTAGTGATGCAGATTATGCAGGAGATTTTGTGAATAGAAAGAGTACTTCAGGAATGGTACAATTTCTTGGCTCATGTTTAATATCTTGGTGTTCCAAGAAACAAAACACCGTTGCCTTGTAGCAGCAACAGCCTGCTGTTCCCAAATGCTTTGGATAAAACAACAGCTAAGGGATTTTGGTATTAAATTTGAATGCGTTCCTATTTATTGCGATAATACCAGTGCCATATGCATATCAAAAGATCCTGTGCATCATTCTAGAGTTAAGCATATACACATTAGACATCATTTTCTTAAGGATCATGTGGAACATAAGAATATTATTGTCAAACATGTCAGTACTAATGAGCAAGTTGCAGACATAATGACTAAACCACTTCTTAGAGAACAATTTGAAAAGATGAGGTTGAGCTAGGTATGATCAAGCTTCACTAAAGTTT